>CAMRHE010000264.1:2652500-2946125 GCA_947044405.1 Leptodactylus fallax
AGGTGTATTATCATACATATGGATGTTTATAATATCATTATACACATGGATATCTAATTATTATTATTATTATATATATGGGTATCTATTATTTTTTATTATTATTATTATTATACATATGGGTATCTATTTTATTATTATTATTATAATACATATGGGTATCTATTATTTATTATTATTATTATTATACATATTGGTATCTATTATTATGTATTAGTAGTATACATATGAGTATATATTATTTTTTATTATACATATGGATGTCTATCATATTATCATTATACATATGGGTATCTCTTATTATTATTATTATTATTATACATATACATATGGATATCTATTATTATTATTATTATTATTATTATTATTATTATTCATATGGATAATTATTTATTATACATCATTTTTATTATTATTATACATATGGGTATCTATCATATTATTATTATTATTATTATTATTATTATTATTCATATGGGTATCTATTATTACTTATTAGTAGTATACATATGAGTATATATTATTTTTTATTATACATATGGATGTCTATCATATCATTATACATATGGGTATCTATTAATAATAATAATAATAATAATATTATTATACATATACATATGGGTATCTATTATTATTATTATTATTATTATTATTATTATTCATATGGGTAATTATTATTTATTATACATCGGTTTTATTATTATTATACATATGGATGTCTATCATATTATCATTATACATATGGGTATCTATTATTATTATTATTATTATTATTATTATTATTATACATATACATATGGGTATCTTATTATTATTATACATATACATATGGGTATCTATTATTATTATTATTATTATTTATTATTATTCTTATTATTATTATTCATATTGGTATCTATTATATATTTATTATACATAGGTTTATTATTATTATACATATGGGTGTCTATAATATCATCATTATACACATGGGTATCTAATATTTATTATTATACATATGGGTATCTATTATTACGCATATGGGTGTCTATATTATAAATTTGAGTGCCTATATTATTATTATTTTATTATACATGTTATACATATGAATATACATAAATTTTTTATATTGAGTATATTATTACATAGGAGTGTGATTTTTATTGTCATCCAATGACAATACTATTACATATGAGCGATAATGATATTTATCATTACATATGGGTTTTGAATGATGTTATATACAACATGTATATTTGTTACATATTGGTGCATGTACCATTATATTGTATATATTATATTACATGTTGGCTCATGTATATTCACAGTTTTGTTGCAGAAATCACTGCGGCTTTTCAGTTCATCTAAATAGGACTTGCAGAAACTCACGTGTATCCACCATAATAACTAAATTCAGATGAATTGAAGGGATTTAATTTCTTTTTCTATTTTTGGTAAGGTGTAGTTTATGATAGCTATGCCGTACATCCTGGATAGGGTTTAATTTGTATACTGTGTGTTTTTGTTTTTTTTTGTTAAAATACTGTTGTGTGAGTAGTGTCCTGTTAAATTTGCTTCCAGTGTTATGATTGTGATATATAAATATGCCCAAAAAAATGTTTAGATTTATTTTTTATTTTTTTTTAATTTTCTTGTTTTTGTTAAAAATGAATAAATAAATAAAGTTTGAGATAGCGAGTTAGTCGGATCTATTTGGTGCATTTTCCTTGTCCTACCACCAAACTATTAACTGATCGTAGTTGGGGGAGGGAGAAGAAAACCTGCATGAAATAGATCAACGGGCTGTGATGGAGAAGGTGCATTTTTCTATTTTTTTCCATTTTTCTTTTTTTTTTGTTTAAATGGTTCAGGCTTTTTGTTTTTTATTTCTTGGTCCGGCCGTCGCCATCAGTTTATATTTTCCTCATCTGTTCATTTTGTGATACACAGATACCTAAGGTTTGGTTCACACTAGCGTTCTGGTGTCCAACCAAGACAGAAGCCCTGTCCACTTAAAAAGTGGACTTATTGGGGTCCGGCAGGTTTCCGCTGATTTTATTCTGCTATTCTGCTATCGGCAGAGAGACTTTTCTCTCCGCTGATTTTAAGCAGAATTTGGGATGGAGTCTCGTATGGAGACTTGAACGGTAGCGTGAACCTAGCGTAGATGTGTTTTTTATTTACTTTTATATGTGTATGGGTGATTTGACTTTTTTTTTTTTTTTTATATATATATATTTTTAGAAACTATATTTTATTTATTTTTTTTAAACTACTGTCTTGCAGTCTGTGATAATATTCTGTTATAACTATTGAATCCTGCAATGGGCAGGCCACAATAGTTACATGCTGTGACGGGCCTGGGGGCCCTCAGAAGGCTCCCGGCTGCCAAGGCAAGCAAACTGCTCCTGCCATCTTGGAGCCATTCAAAAGTCAGGGGAGGGGGGGGTGATCGTGGCACCTGAGGGGGTTATTGGCCTGAAATTAGATATATCCCCATGAGTGGGTGCTATATGTAAAGTTCCAGCATCGGCTGTACTGTTATGGAGAATAGCGAGAAAATCAAACTAGATAATTCTATCTTCAGGAACCATCAGGGCGAATTCATGAATTCTATCTATCTATCTTTAGCTTATATATATATATATATATATATATATATATATATATAGATACAGTACAGACCAAACGTTTGGAAACACCTTCTCATTCCAAGAGTTTTCTGTATTTTCATGACTATAAAAATTGTAGATTCACACTGAAGGCATCAAAACTATGAATTAACACATGTGGAATTATATACTTAACAAAAAAGTGTGAAACAACTGAGAATATGTCTTATATTCTAGGTTCTTCAAAGTAGCCACCTTTTGCTTTGATTACTGCTTTGCACACTCTTGGCATTCTCTTGATGAGCTTCAAGAGGTAGTCACCTGAAATGGTCTTCCAACAGTCTTGAAGGAGTTCCCAGAGATGTTTAGCACTTGTTGGCCCTTTTGCCTTCACTCTGCGGTCCAGCTCACCCCAAACCATCTCGATTGGGTTCAGGTCTGGTGACTGTGGAGGCCAGGTCATCTGGCGTAGCACCCCATCACTCTCCTTCTTGGTCAAATAGCCCTTACACAGTCTGGAGGTGTGTTTGGAGTCATTGTCCTGTTGAAAAATAAATGATGGTCCAACTAAACGCAAACCGGATGGAATAGCATGCCGCTGCAAGATGCTGTGGCAACCATGCTGGTTCAGTATTCCTTCAATTTTGAATAAATCCCCAACAGTGTCACCAGCAAAGCACCCCCACACCATCACACCTCCTCCTCCATGCTTCACGGTGGGAACCAGGCATGTAGAGTCCATTCGTTCACCTTTTCTGCGTCGCACAAAGACACGGTGGTTGGAACCAAAGATCTCAAATTTGGACTCATCAGACCAAAGCACAGATTTCCACAGGTCTAATGTCCATTCCTTGTGTTCTTTAGCCCAAACAAGTCTCTTCTGCTTGTTGCCTGTCCTTAGCAGTGGTTTCCTAGCAGCTATTTTACCATGAAGGCCTGCTGCACACAGTCTCCTCTTAACAGTTGTTGTAGAGATGTGTCTGCTGCTAGAACTCTGTGTGGCATTGACCTGGTCTCTAATCTGAGCTACTGTTAACCTGCGATTTCTGAGGCTGGTGACTCGGATGAACTTATCCTCCGCAGCAGAGGTGACTCTTGGTCTTCCTTTCCTGGGGCGGTCCTCATGTGAGTCAGTTTCTTTGTAGCGCTTGATGGTTTTGGCCACTTCAATTGGGGACACTTTCAAAGTTTTCCCAATTTTTCGGACTGACTGAGCTTCATTTCTTAAAGTAATGATGGCCACTCGTTTTTCTTTACTTAGCTGCTTTTTTCTTGCCATAATACAAATTCTACCACTCCATTCAGTAGGACTATCAGCTGTGTATCCACCTGACTTCTGAACAACACAACTGATGGTCCCAACCCCATTTATAAGGCAAGAAATCCCACTTATTAAACCTGACAGGGCACACCTGTGAAGTGAAAACCATTTCAGGTGACTACCTCTTGAAGCTCATCAAGAGAATGCCAAGAGTGTGCAAAGCAGTAATCAAAGCAAAAGGTGGCTACTTTGAAGAACCTAGAATATAAGACATATTTTCAGTTGTTTCACACTTTTTTGTTAAGTATACAATTCCACATGTGTTAATTCATAGTTTTGATGCCTTCAGTGTGAATCTACAATTTTTATAGTCGTGAAAATACAGAAAACTCTTGGAATGAGAAGGTGTGTCCAAACTTTTGGTCTGTACTGTATATATTCCTTCTAGCTACTTTATGACATCTAATACACTTTGATCATAATGTGAACTATGAAGCTCGTGCTCATTTTTGATAGTTTTGCTTCGCAGGAATTGATCAATGTGTAACATGGATGTATTTTTTGTGTGCTAATTCATTAGTGTATATGCTCACTTTATAAAAATAATTCTTCATTGCCACTTGTTCTTTGGATTATTTTTGTTTAAATATGTTGTAATACTTATAAGTTCCAGTTAATTAAAAAAAAAAAAAAAAAATATAAAAAAATATATATATATATATATATATATATATATATATACACCAGTATTATCTAAAGCACTCAAGGCACCATAGTGGGACTAAAAAAAAATAAATGTAAAAAATTCTTTAGCTGCCTTTTTATTTATGCAGTGGACATAACTGGTATTGCAGCATCCATAACAACCATAACTATAAAATTATCACATTATTTATCCTGCATGGTGAATGGCTTAAACACAAATCAATTCCCCCCCCCCCCCCCCCCCCCCCCCCGCAGATAATGGATTAAAATGTCTACTAATCCCACAAAAAACAAGCCCTCACATAGCTCCAGCAATGCGAAAACACAACAGCTAATGGATTTTATTAGGTGATGATGTTGTTGAAGAGCGGTATAGCATAAAATAATCTCAGCATGACAGTACTGACCGCTACAAGGTAACGTGTCATATGTACCACATGGCCAGCAGCATGAAAACAAAGCCCAAAAATTGCAGAACTGCAGTTTTTTGCTTTTTTTTTTCTGTTCTACCCCAGAACAAATCACACCATTAAAAAATACTGCTCGACCCGCAAAGAACAAGCCTCCAAACTTTGAATGCAGTATGACAACCCACAGATAATTAATTTATTTTTAACTCCTTGGATTTGACCAGTTATGACGAGGGAAGAAGCTCTCACTCCCTCCCATTCTCCCCGCGACACAATTACAGGGGTAATAAAATAAAGCTCATCTTGCAAAAACAACAAGTCATTGCAAAACTCAGCTATCGCCAGAAAAATAAAGTTGGGTTTCAGAATACAGCAACACAAAGAAGACTATTTTTCTTTAACATTTCTAAAACACAACTTTATCTTTATTTCTTCACAACTCAGTCCGTGTGTCGGTCGGATTTACCGGCCCAAGCAATCTGCTGGATGATGACTCCTAGTATAATAGTTATGTATGATGATAGGAGTCGCTGCCTCCCAGTTACATACTGGCCATACTATAATCACCACAGTACAATATGTCCTGGGAGGCTGGGGCTCCTATCATCATACATAACTATAATACTAGGAGTCCTCTCCGTGATATTCAGGCCGGTAAAGAAGGCCAACACATGGACTGAGTTTCATGGCTGAAACTTGGTCATGTGAATATAGGGTAATAGAGCCCTACAGCAGTACAACATGGCTGGCATTAATTCTGGCCATTCCCTCCTTATCCTGCTCATACACATGCACCCTCATATGCATGTGGACTGGATTGCTGCCCCCTACAATGGCTTCACTGAGCAGCGGTTTGTCGCTATCACGTCCAGGATCCTAGTGAAGCATGTAATAGAAGAGCAGGAATCTTACAATATACTGCAATACATTTGCACTGCAGTATATTGTATGAGTGATGAGACCCCCTAGGACAGGGGTCGCCAACCATCAGTCCGCGGACCAGGACAGGGCCGTTGGGGGATCTTTGCCGGTCCGCGGGCTGGCCTCAGTCTTAGCTGGATACTTCGTGCTAGGCCACGTTGCTATGGTAACATGTAAACTATCAGGTAGCACAGCATCCTGGTAGCTGCTGAGGATACTGCGCTACCCGATAGTTTACACGTTACCATAGCAACGTGGCCTAGCGCGAAGTAACCAGCCTCGGTGTTGCTTACCTTACCATCCCGGCGGAGAGTCTTCCCGTCCACACGGTGGAGCCTGCATATAATTCCGCCCCTTATCACCAAAGCCCCACCCCTGTCCCGCCCTGCTGGGCCATTCTGTACCTGGTGCAAAAAAGGTTGGGGACCACTGCCCTAGGGGATCTAAAAATAAAGTTAAAAAAAAAAAAATGAAATCACCTATCTTTCCCTAGATTACATATAAAAATAAACATATTAGGTTTCCCAATATCTAAAAAAAAATTAGCACATACGGCAAATCAAAAAAAAAAAAATAAAAAATCAAAGTGGGTAAATCACAGTTTCTTCTTTGCTTCTCCTTCCCAAAAAAAATGGACTAAAAAGTGATTTAAAAAATCATACATTCCCCAAAATGGTATCAATTTGAACTATAACTTGCCCCACAAGAAAAGACCCCTTACACTGCCCCGACCGACGACAGAAACTTTTTTTTTACTTTTTTTTTTTTTTTTTTTATATAAAAAGGGTGTTCAAACATGGAAAAACTATATGTAAGACCTTATTCACACATCGACATCCGTGGTCCATGCTTTTCATAGACGGCACCCTACCCTACTCATTTCCAGACTGGGTGCTGTCCGTGGTTGATCCGCTAATCACTTCTGTGAAAAGATCTGTGAAAAACGGATGACACGCGGATCCATTTATTTTCTCACGGACCCATAGACTTTCATTGATGTGATGCATCTGTGAAAAAAAGGACGTGCTTCTGTTGCGGAAAAAAACTGACGTCTGAAAATGAATGGGTACATATGGCGTCTACGACAAATCTGGAAGCCATATGTACCGGAAATGCGGACATGTGAATAAGGCCTGAGGGTGTATTCTTATTAAGTTTTAGTTACGCAAAAATGGAGGCGAGAAGATGGATGAATGGCCATCCGGTTACATACAGATCAATGTGAAAGAAAAACAAAAAAATATGTCTCTGTTGTTTTGACTGACAAAAAGGAATGTTTTTATACTGATCCCTATGTACATGGGGGGGGGGGGCGATACTTTTGAATCCGTTTTTTTCCATAGTTAAAACGGTTCTGCTAAATGGATATAAAAACTCAACTCAATGTCAAGACATCCTAAATTTTGTTATTGCTGAGGTCATACTGACCTGCAAAATGTATAATGTCATTTTTCCTTCGTGGTGACACAATTGCCATTTTTTTTTTCTTGGCTCTTCCACCTCATTCTGATTTTTTTTTTTTTTTTTTCCCCCCCATCTGCCCACTACATTGCATGGAAAATTAAATGTACTATTACAAAGTACAATTTGTCCCGCAAAAATTAAGTCCTTATATGAACAGAAAAGTAGAGAAGTTATGGCATGTGGAATGCAGGGAGATAAAAACAAAGGCACAAAAATGGAAAATCCACATGTTAGTAAGGAGTTAAATAAGTTGTTGGTGTCTGATGATACATTCCCTTTAAGGTGGTGTGCCTTACTAATAAGAAATCCCATCAATCTGACTGGTTGAACATGTCAAGGAAAAATTGTGCCAAATCTGTGACACTTTTGTAAGATCTGGCATAGCTGTAGCACCCAGGAACAAAGGAGCCCATTGTGATGGTGTTACCGCCGAGCACAGGGCGTTCAGAGAGTGCCCAGGGGCACATCGGGTGCGAGTAGGGAATATTACCAGGGGTTATTTGTATGTGTGAGCAGGTTTTCTGGCGTTCAAGGCATGAAAAGTCACAAGTTTTTGGACGTGGCTCAGGCTGGGCTGCCAGTCATCAGATTCAGGGTTATTTGTGCCAGTTCACTAGTGTAAATGATGCCTGAAACCTACGCCGCCTATGAGCTGGAGGGTGCTCCTGATTTGAGGAGGTATACAGCTCCCTAGCATACGAGGTAAACCCCTTCCTCCCAGTAGGCACAGCAGGCCTCCTATCACCCCAGGGATTTGTCCCAGCAGTGACCAGGCCTGCTCTCTCTCAAGCACAGCAAGGCTATCCACTGTGAAGAGCCACCAAAGAACTCCCCCCTCATTAGGACGGGTCCACAACTGACTCCATCAACTTGGAGCCAACTGGTAGCACCCGCTGCTGAGAACATGAGTTACATTAGGATCACACCTGTGACCCACATCTGGGTCCATCAGAAGAACAGAAACATGGACGCCATCGGATCTATGATGGTCTTGAATGGAACCTGAGGGACCCCATATCTGGTCATTTCCAATGGACACTCTGGATAGAGTCTCCACGCAGATGTGAGCCCAGCCTTACAGGCCCAGCCGCTCTTTAGGCCAGCTTTTCCAGCTGGACCATGACTGTTGAGCAGGTGCTATGGACTGACTGAGAAGCTCCGTAATGGGGATCACTCACGAATCCAGGCATCCAGGCGCCTGCTGAACTTTTTTAGGGAGTTCACTATGACAAAATTTTGGTGAAGACACTTTCTCCAAAGGTAGAAGATGCCTCCATGTTATAGACTCCATCCTGGGTATACCATGGGGGACTTCTCTGTATTGACCATTGATGTGTTTATATATAGTTATTGGGTCATCAGCCATCGTTTTTCTAAGCTGTGTTTTCATCGTGTGCCTCCATTCCCCGTTTGATCCAAACCATGATCTTATTTGCCTTGGCAGCAGCTGCCTGGCACTGGTAACTACAGTTAAAGCGGTTTTATGGGGCTTGTATAACTATGAGCTATCCTTAGGAAAGGGCATCAAGATGTGATCAGTGGCGTCCAACACCCAGGAGGAGGGAGGGTAGGGGCCACAGTCACATGGTGCAGCAGCTGCTGCTCTCATCCATTCAAGTGAACGGGGCTGAGCTGTAATACCAGTCACAGCCTCTATTATATGTATGGCGCTGTGCTTGGTATTCAGGGATCAGGCCACAGTGCTCACCTGAATGTTACAGCATCCTCAACCAACTGATCGGCAGGGGTCCCAGGTGTCACTAGACTAAGGCTACATGACAACCACAGACAGGTTGCAAGCAAATCACCATCACACCTGAACTACGTGGCAGACTAAAGTTCAGCTAGTTTAGATGTTTTGCTGGCAGCCTTGTCATGCCACGTCCCACGTTGACAGTCATTACCTAGGATGTTACACAGAAGTCATCACTGTTTTCGCTGACCCATTAGTAAGAGATCGCTTTATGTGCTTCGGCTTACCATATACTGTATAGGAAAGTAGTCTGCTCTGCTGTTCTGTACGGGTGGATACAGGAACCAAAGGTGTCCCGCGTGGTATATAGTTTCTTCAGTGGTTCTATATGGTATAGGTTGCAGCCTTCAGATACTCCCAACGTATGGCAGAAGGTAAAGTGCCCACAGGATAGGGGATAACTTATAGATTGGTGGGGTTCTGACCGATCAGGAGAACCAGGGGGTGATAATGAAGTGGTGGTTGAGCAGTGGTAAGACATCTTATGTTCAGCTCCATTCATTTCAGTGGGATCACCAAAGTTCAGTGCTCAGCTGACTCTAGTACTCTCATTGAAATGAATGGAGCAGCGCACGTGCAGCCTGTCCTCCGTGCAACCACCATGTCTTTCAGAACAGGGGCAAAAATCCCCAGTTCTCCTGCTCGTTGGGGGCCCCAACAGTCGGATCCCCACCGATCCTCTACCCTCCTGTGGAAGGGATAGCTTGCTAATATGGCACAACCCCTTTGAAAAGTGAGATGTGAACACTTCATGCCTGTTGGGTGTGTAATGGCTTATTGGTTACCTTAGAAGAAGGAAATGTCTCTCCGGTCATGTGTCTGTCAGGATGTACCAAGTAAACGGAGCAAAAATATGTGATAATCCTTCACACCTCCCTGATCTGGCTCACAATGACATGTCTGTTCATAGGTGGTTGCCTCAAAGAAAACAAGGTGCATCCGGCAAACATCCTATGTGCCCCCTGATGATGGACAAGGACAGGGATCCTGTGACTACGAGGATATTAAAGCTCACCTTGGAAATCATCTATCTGCTGACTGGAGAGGTGAGGACATGATGTCACCGGCACGGTGATGTCACTACACTAACATTCATGCAGAACTGGAAGTGTCGTGAATCCTAGTGTGTGTACTTCATCTGTTTATAGGAATATGCACTGGTAAAGAAATTTGGGGAGTATGTGTCACTTAAGTCCATCATGGATCCTCAGCTCCCATCATGGACACATGAGAGGAAGAACGATGAGAAGATCCTGGAACTGGCCAATAAGATAATCCAGCTGCTGACTGGAGAGGTGAGCACTGCTGCTATGGCCATGCACATGACGAGTCCCATCCAGGAATACGCTCCATGTGGGGCACACTATCTCCCTGGTGAACAAAGTCATCAGATATCTGACACTCCCCATACATGTTAAAGGGGTTGTCTGGAACTATGATAATCTGCTCGACTTTCTCCTCCCAGGAAGTGACGTCACATACATTGATCGGATAGCCATTATAAAGCGCAGTCCCATTCAAATGATTGAGGCCGAGTTGTAGCATGGCCATGCGACCAATGGATGTGATGTCACCTCCTGAGAAGAGGAAAGGAAGCTCCGTATCCTAGTTCTGGACAAGCCCTTTAAATGTACATGCATCTACTATGTATGGCCACCCTAAGGGAAGGGTCTTGATGGTAATTTTTCTTTCTGTGTGGCAGATTCCTATAAAATGTGAGGACATCTCGGTGAGTTTCACCATGGAGGAGTGGGAGTATGTAGAAGAACATAAGGACCAGTACAAGGACATCATGATGGAGGATTCTCCGCCCGTCCCATCTCCAGGTAGTCGTTGCTTCTTCTCTTTGTAATTAACCAATCTTCAGGACCGTGGTATTTTAGGTCTTTGGGACAGACACAATTTAGCTGTGCCATTACAGGTTATTTTATTTATTTCTTGTGACCAATGCAGTTTTGACCTTCTTATACACAAATTTAATGTTTTTTTTGTTTTTCCACATTTTCGTTTTCGATGCACACAACCATAGCCTCGGTCCATATCCGTTATAAGAGCTTACAGACCCATTCACTCCTATGGCCCCATACACTCATCTGTAGTTTCTAGGACCGAGCAGCCAAATATGGAACAGGTCCTATACTTGTCTGTATTTGCAGGTTGGTCCATCTATTCTATTAATATGGCGCATGCATCTAGCACTCCGGTCTTGATAATGCGCAGAGGATGTGCCTGATTTATGGCAAAGCACACATCACCTCATATATCAGGCACCCAAATCTACCCCCACCATTACCATTTACATCAGTCTTACCTCCAGGGTTTGGAACCAGACTTTTGACTACCTAAGAGACCAGTATACATTGTGCGAGTTTAAGGACCAGGACCTCAAAGGGGTTATCCAGCTTCCAAAAATGAACTGCAAATCCATCCACAGCAGTGATAAATGCTCACTGTTTCCTTGTGCAGCTTTCGCTTGACTTTATTTTCCTTGCTGCTCCTTGTAGCGCTGTTATTTACATGCAGTCAATATGTGGGCAGAATACATTTCCCATGATGCATCTGCCTGCTCTCACTCAGCATCATGTGACCTCAGATGTGGGAGTGATTCATTACCTGTGATTGGAGAGTGGAGGAGGGAGAGGTACACAGAGAGTGAGAGCAGGCAGATGCATCATGGGAAATGTAGTTTGTCCACAGATTCACTGCATATAAATAACAGTGATATAAGGAGCAGCAAGTAAAATAAAGCCAAGAAAAGGCTGCACAAGGGAACAGTGAGGATATAACGCTGCTGTCGATGTATTTGCAGATAATTTTTTGAAGGTGGATAACCCCTCTAAAGCATGTACAAGTACATGAATGGTAAAGGAGTTTCTGGTGGAGAGACCCCTGTAGGAATTATAACCTCTTTAATCCATAGCCTATGGACATACATCTCCTTTAACCGAAGTGAGTGCTCCATTAATGTATGCGGTCACCTTCCATAATTAAAGCTTGTGGTTTTGTGTCTCAGCAGAGGACACCATGACACCTGTGGATACATCTGTGGCATCTAGAACAGATCTTCCATGCTCAAGTGTCAATGACAAGGAGTTCCCTGTCACAGAAGGTGAGATATCATTGTACTAAGCATGTAGGCATATGTGACTTGCAGGGATTTAATGGGGTTGCTGGGCAGGGCCATCACTATTATGTACACCATAAATGTAGTCCAGGTATGAGCTGATGAAGGTTTTTGCCGAGGTGAACGACCCAGCAAAGGAGGAACTTGGTTTATGACTAGGCCTGCACCTTCTCATGACTCGCTGTCCCTGTCATCGCAGGGATCAAGTCTGTCGTATAATATGCTGTTCTTAATAAATCTTTCACTGAAAACAATCTCAGAATCTTTTGGATAAGTAGAATCATCACTGATAATGGCCTTCTGTGAACGACCATAGTGGTTTTACTGTCCGCCAGAAACATGTCAGTATGTCATCCGAAATCACGGATCTGCAAAAAGACTTGTATGATCCCCTACACTGGTCTGCTCCACACATGCGGTACAGACACACACAGGCCATAGAAATGAACGGATCCAGATAAAAACTACGATTGTGTGCATTAGGCTTAAAAGGACATGTCAGGTTTGAGAAATGGGGCTGCGTCCAGAAGACTAAAGCTAGTTGCGTCCTTAGGGTGGGTTCACACTACCGTTGGATGTCCATTCTGATAGTGTCGGTTAAATACCTATCATAGCAGACATTAAAGGACACTAACGTGTTAATGTATCCGTTTTTTTGCTTCTGCTTTCTGAGCATGTGCAGAAAAAAAACAGACAGTAATAACGGATAGTATAATGGACGCCCATCTGTTACATTCCGTTACCCATAGACTTTAATGTTAAAAAATAACGGACACTTGACGTCAATCATGAAACCATTTTTCTTCACAGATACAAAAGTTCTGCATGCAGGATTTTTTGTCCGCGAAAAATAATGGACATGTGACGGATTTGGTGTAAACAGTCACTAACGGACACCAGATAAAGGTCCATTGAAATCAGTGGAATTTTTAACGGATTTGTGACGGTTCAGCTAGTGTCCTTTGCTAAAATCTTGTAATGGACAATAGCAACGGACAGTACTGATGGTCACCAGCGGTAGTGTGAACGACCCCTTAAAGTTTTTTTCCAGGGCTTTTTAATTGATGGTCTGTCCTTAGAATTAGTGATCAAGTTCTGTCCTGCCCCTGGGATCAGCTGTTTGAAGCGGCATGGAGAGCCGCGTCCACTTCACAGGCCATGTGACATCACATTCAAGTGAATGAGCTGAGCTACGATACCGAGCACAGCCACTGTACAAACGTACGGCACGAAGTGGCTGCAGCACTTGGGAACCCTGACCATCTTAACCCTTTCCTGCTGCAGTCATTTTTCATTTCTCGTTTTTACTCCCCACCTTCGACAAGCCATAAGCTTTTTTTGTTTGTTTTTTTTTATATTTCCGTTCACAGAGCTGTTTGAGGGCTTATTTTTTTGTGGGACAGACTGTACTTGATAGTGGGATAATGATACTATATAATATTCTTTACAATGTACTGAAAAGCTGCAAAAAAATTCAGAATGGGGGGATTAGAAAAAGAAAAAAACTTTTTGCATTGCTTTTGTTTTTACGGCAATCACTGTGCAGCCTAAATGACATGTCACCTGTATTGTGCAAGTCTCTACAATTACGGCAGTACCACACATTATATATATATTTTTTTTTTTATGTTTCAATTTAAAATAAATTCGAGTCGCGATATTCTGACATATTTTTTATATTTCCATATATGGGGCTGCATAAGGTGTCCCTTTTTTGCAGGGTCAGTTGTACTTTTTATGCATACCATTTTGTCAGATGTCTGATGCTTTGATTGTTTTTTTTATTTAAAGAGGACCTTCCATGTCCTCATGAATATGCGGTTTTATACAGTGGGGAAAAAAAGTATTTGGTCAGCCACCAATTGTGCAAGTTCTCCCACTTAAAAAGATGAGGCCGGCCTGTAATTGACATCATAGGTAGACCTCAACTACGAGAGACAAAATGAGAAAACAAATCCAGAAAATCACATTGTCTGATTTTTAACTAATTTATTTGCAAATTATGGTGTCCACAACCTCAAACAGTCACACTCCAAACTCCACTATGGTGAAGACCAAAGAGCTGTGGAAGGACACCAGAAACAAAATGGAAGCCCTGCACCAGGCTGGGAAGACTGAATCTGCAATAGGCAAGCAGCTTGGTGTGAAGAAATCACCTGTGGGAGCAATAATTAGAAAATGGAAGACATACAAGACCACTGATAATCTCCCTCGATCAGGGGCTCCACGCAAGATCTCACCCCGTGGGGTCAAAATGATCACAAGAACGGTGAGCAAAAATCCCAGAACCACACGGGGGGACCTAGTGACTGACCTGCAGAAAGCTGGGACTAACGTAACAAAGGCTACCGTCAGTAACACACTACGCCACCAGGGACTCAGATCCTGCAGTGCCAGACGTTTCCCCCTGCTTAAGCCAGTACATATCCGGGCCCGTCTGAAGTTTGCTAGAGAGCATTTGGATGTTCCAGAAGAGTATTGGGAGAATGTCATATGGTTAGATGAAACCAAAGTAGAACTGTTTGATAGAAACACAACTCGTGGTGTTTGGAGGAGAGTGAATGCTGAGCTGCATCCAAAGAACACCATACCTACTGTGAAGCATGGGGGGGGGGGCAACATCATGCTTTGGGGCTGTTTCTCTGCAAAGGGACCAGGACGACTGATCCGTGTACATGAAAGAATGAATGGGGCCATGTATGGTGAGATTTTGAGTGCAAACCTCCTTCCATCAGCAAGGGCATTGAAGATGAAACATGGCTGGGTCTTTCAGCATGACAATGATCCCAAGCACACCGCCAGGGCAATGAAGGAGCGGCTTCGTAAGAAGCAATTCAAGGTCCTGGAGTAGCCTAGCCAGTCTCCAGATCTCAACCCCATAGAAAACCTTTGGAGGGAGTTGAAAGTCCGTGTTGCCCAGCAACAGCCCCAAAACATCCCTGCTCTAGAGGAGATCTGCATGGAGGAATGGGCCAACATACCAGCAACAGTGTGTGCCAACCTTGTGAAGACTTACAGAAAACGTTTGACCTCTGTCATTGCCAACAAAGGATATAGAACAAAGTATTGAGATGAACTTTTGTTAATGACCAAATACTTATTTTCCACCATAATTTGCAAATAAATTCTTTAAAAATCAGACAATGTGATTTTCTAGATATGTTTTCTCATTTTGTCTCTCATAGTTGAGGTCTACCTATGATGACAATTACAGGCCAGCCTCATCTTTATAAGTGGGAGAACTTGCACAATTGGTGGCTGACTAAATACTTTTTTTTCCCCACTGTATAATGCTAGAAAGCTGACAGTGTGCTGAATTCAGCATAATGTTAGGTAATGCCACCACTCTCCTATTGGTGAGCGTCGATTTTATGCACCTGACTAAGGACCTACTGTGGTGCTTTTATCTTAGATGAGTTTTTTAGGATTAAAAAAAAAAAATTAAAATCCTTGCTGCAGGTCCCTGTGGATATCCAGATTTTGCCTCAACGACATGTTGCAGTTCATGATGACATCACATAACTATGACAGCCGCGATTACAATTCACTCTCTCTTTTTTTTTTTTTTCCATTCTATCACCAGATGACTCCGGGAACACCAGTATCTCTGATGGATGTGGGAGTCCTCTGTATTCACTGGATTGTACCGAGGAGGACTTTGAAATGTCACAGGACAGCAATGAGAAATATGGCAGTATACTGTCTAACCAAGAAGATGGGGACGACAGCATAATGGAAAAAGAGAGAGAGGAAAGTGAGCGTATGTCACAGCAGAATAATGAAGATGATAACTATGTCTCAGACGATAGCGGAGAAGACGAGACACAATCTCATGAATGGAAACTGGAAGCAGAAGCTGATTATATTTCCGAGGAATGTAAACCGGAAGTGGAGGAACTCCCACAGGACTGTAAACAGGAAACGGAGGAGATCACACAGGACTGTAAACAGGAAATAGAAGATCTCACAAAGGACTGCAAACAGGAAGCCAAGAAACTAAAGGACTGTAAATATGAAGAAGACGTGGGCAGACAGTATTATGAGGTGGGGGGAATAAGGAGGACATTCCTTCCATAGTAAAATTCTGCCAACTAGTAGTTTAGCATAATCTGGAAATATAGACAAACCTTAAGGCTGAGGCCCCACGTTGCGGAAACGCAGCTTTTTTTGTTGCAGGTTTTGCTGTGGTTTTTTGAGCCAAAACCAGGAGTGGATTGAACAGAAGGTAGAAGTATAAGAACTTCCTATATATTTTCCATTCCTTTTGCATCCACTCTTGGCTTTGGCTCAAAAAACCGCAACAAAACCTGCAACAAAAAAAGCTGCGTTTATGCAGCGTGGGGCCTTAGCCTAAAGGGGTTTTCCAGAAAACCCACTGGTGGCCCGGAAGGCTCAACTCCAATTCCCTCAGCTCCCAGTCTTAGCTAGACCAGAAGTGGTGAGGCACCATAGACCACTGCAGCCAATCACAGACCTCAGCAATAATATGTGCAAGAACAGTGACACATAGGCAGTGACGTCAACAATCTTACACGTGACCGTTGTACCTAGTAATTGGCCGCAGCGGTCGGTCACTGTTGCCTCACTACTTTCTGTACAGGAAACACTAGGAGCTGAGGGAACACTGCCAGAATAGAGAGGCGGAGTAGATGAGTATACCCTCATTCCTGGGAAGATTGTCAACGTCTTGAATGTTTTCCACTTCTAGATAATCCTGATCACTGTAGAATGATCATCTTGTTAAGAAGTTACCTTATAACCCTTCCCAGATTCATAAGCAGCAACAATTGCTTCTCTAAAATCATTGCTAATGTCTTTCCTCCTTGGCATTGTGTTAACACAAGCCTGAATGCTCCAGACCAGCAAACTGCCAAAACTTGTGCTTATATAGATAGAGGTGACCACATTTGCTGAAGGTCAAGGTCATTTTTTTTTTTATTTATTTATTTTTTTATTTTTTAACACCTTCACCGGCCACCAGTGGGTTTTCTGCTTGATTTTTTTTATTTTTTTTTTTTTTTTTTCCAGCAGATTCCGACGACAAAAATTCTGCTGTGTGTATTTACACTTAGGTGGCCGTGCACGTTAGACTAAGATCAGCCGGACACATTTTCTAATGTATATTAGATTGTCGTACGTCAGGTGGGAGGGAGCGAATGAATGGGCATGTTGACTTTCAACATGACAGTGATCCAAGTTTGATAAGACACATCCTGTCAATGGCTTATTGTCCTTTCCCCATTATGAACACATGTATGTGTGTCCAGACTGAGGGTGCATGTGTAGGGTGGGTGGAATAGCTGCCCTTGATATTCATGATGGTGGCCTTAATAATCCCTGACCTACCGAATATATGTTCAGATTTTTTTGTTATACTATTGGTTTAATGGCAGCAAGCTTTTACGCTGTGGGTGTATCCCATTAAGATGCCTATTGGGGCATAGGAGGGGGCAGTAAATACACCTGTAAGTTTAATCATCCTTCATTTTTATGCCCCTTTAGAAAGACTTGTTAAAACAAGTGAAAATTGAGGTGGTGTCAGATGATGATTGGGAGGATGAGACAGCTTGGTGGGGCGAGCAGGAGAGAGACATCTTTACGGAGGATAATCCCGATGACCCCAGCCCAGGTAAGTGCCACATTTTATGGGATAAGTCGCTCTTGATCTAATGGAAAAGGGAGAGAGGGACGAGAGCAGAAGGCGTATGGGTTCAGTAATAATGAGGTGCTAGCACCTTAAAGGGGTCGTCCAGGTTGTGATAAACATGCTGCAAAGAATCTGTCCAAACCCACAAAAATCACAGGTTGCCTCTCTGACAGTCCCGTCTCTGTTTACATGTAGATGGCATGAGACTACTACAGTGGTCACTGCCCTATTACTGACATCATGGCTCCCGTCTCTGAGCTACTATGTATGCCTTCATGTAAGGTAAACTTCTCATTAGTGGCCAGTGTCATCGCTACCATTACTGTATATAGGACTACGTGGCCAGACCTCTCTCTGGCAGTCATATACTGTATGTGATCTGCTACATGGAGGTGCCTATTGTAATATTGAGGGATTGCGCTGCTAATGGCTTTTCTTGGTTTTTCTCCCTTTTTTTCTCTTTTTATATAGAGGTATCAGTTAGAATGGCTGCAGAGCAGTGCCCACGTCCATTGTATACTCAGTGTAACAAAGGAGACAGCAGTGCATCTCGAGATTATCAGGTAAACCATTGACCTAGATAGTATATACAATACATATCACAATACTGTCTGTAGTGACAGACCCTCACTCATGCCAGCGGCCCATCGGTCCTCCAACAAACAGCTCATCCTACCAGGGAAGTTACTGTCGGAGTAGAACTGCAGTTAAGGTACCAGGCGACTATACAGCGGACAGAGCTTTCTGCTTCCGGCCCCGTATTGTCTACTGGACGGGCGCCAGAAGTGGCTCCATACAAATGAACAGTCTGAGGGCTTGGTGTTGGCCCCCTATCGATTATATATTTATGGCCTATCCTGAAGATAAGCCATTAAAAAAATATGAGCCCAGACAACCTCTTTAAATCCCTACCCTCAAATAACAATGAGATGACTCTGCCGACCTTACCCCAACTTATGCTGCAAAGCTGACAAAAGTGCTGCACAAAACAGAAAATATTAACTGACTGAGCTTTAACCGATTATTGTATTCTTGTTTTGTAAAAATTTGTTTAGTCAGAGAACCTCCTTAATTCATCTTACGTTTCTAATGCCTTGTCTTTCTGGACAGCCATCTGTTCTGCCTGGAGAAAGGGCAAGTAAAAGCAATCCACAAGCTTTGCTGAATAGTCACACTGACAACGGTACAGCAACACTAAACAGTAATTCTAAAAAATGTGCTAGAACTTTCCCTCCTGTGCCGCAGTTCAGTATGCCTGCTGCTCCAGATCACGTCCAGTCCGGACAGCAGCAAAAAAATATAAACACTGCCCGCAAAACTACCTCGGATATACAGACCCTACAGAATTTCATGAGCGAAATGAACGAAAATAGGAAAGTCGAAGAAATACCTCATACAGAGCTGGATACCCTGCTGTCCAAATTTATTCTGCTGGTGAAACGCAAAGATGGCAATGAGTACGAGCCCCACACCCTCCGATGCATGGTCGGAAGCATCGATCGCTACTTGAAGGAACACAGCTACAACCACACAATCATTTATGGGAACAGCAAAGATTTTCCACTCACCAAACAGTCACTAAATGCAAAAATCAAGTTTCTCAAAAAAAGTTGCCGAAAGCAATCCACCGATCAGGCAGGAGGCGCTAACCGATGATGACATCGAAAATCTCTACAAGACCGGGACTCTATCCTTAGACAATCCCACCAGCTTACTCAACTTGGTATTCTTCAACAATGGTATCCACTTTGCGTTACGCACAAAGGAGCAGTACAGCCTCCAGTGGGGGGATATCAAGCTAAAAATCGATCCAAGGGGAAATCAATACTTAGAATATTCCGATCGTCAAACCGAAACACTAGAAAATCGCAAGAACGCAAGGCAGATGAAACCCAGGATATACGCCACACCACACACGCCAGACCGAGACCCAATAACAGCGTACTTGAAATATCAAAGCTTCCGGCCTAGTGGTATGATGGCGCCAGATTCTCCATTTTATTTGGCACCAAATGTGAACTACAATCCCGTGTTCTCTGAATGGTTCCGGTCGACCAAAATAGGGATACAAAAGATTCGAGCCATGATGACAACTATGAAGATACGGGCCTCGCTGCCAGAATCGAAAAGGAAGGTTAGCTACATAACAAAAAGGAGACTATTCGAAAGGCTGCCGCAGCACACACTGAGCGCCTCTGGGGCGATGGTGCCGGCCTCGCAACAAAACAATTTACAGAGCTTTAACAACAAGTCAGCTGTCATGGAGATGAAGCAACATAAGCCAGCCATTATGATGAATAATTTACACACCGCCATGGCACGGCCATCACAGGAACGACTACCCACTACCAGCGGCATCCAAGCCCACCCTTCAACTAGCAGATATGGGGAATTACCTCTTCATAAAAGAAGCTTCTTGTCGACGGAGTTTGCCCAACAAAGTAACTCAAACATGTATCTAAACAACTACCGGTACCTGACCTCAGAGGAACCGGCAAAAAAACGCAAGTCTATGTATGACTTTAAAAAAGAATAAGGTCACTAACATTGTACTGTACGACCTCCGGGAAACCTGGCCCTCGGAAGGAACTTTTTGATAAAGTTGTCACCTGGACCTAAGTTGACCTTTCTACTTTAGTCTTACTTACATGTTTTTTTTCTTAACTTTCTTTAAGCTATATTTATTAAACTTTTTAACTCAGTTGTTCAATGCTTATTTAAAAGAAATTTACTTATTTCTACACAATTCTCAGAGTTTTCCTTATCTTATGTCATTTAAAACTACAAACTCTTCTCAGGCATTTTGAAGTTTTCTTTATTTTTTCTCCATTGTAATGAGTTGATAAAAGAAATTGAAGACTCGATTTCTTTTTTTTTTTTTTTTTCCTCCTGTTATTGGGACCTGAGGTAAGAAACGTATCTGATGTTCCGGGTTGGCCATGATGTGTTGAGCCTTGTTACACTTTTATAGAGGTTTTCCATGAGTATAGGGAATATTAAAGGGAGTCTATCACCTCCCCCAACCAATGTAAACCATTGGTATAGTACTGTACAGAAAATGAATATATAGCCATTCGTACCTTGTTGATGAAATGTTGATGAGCCCCCGGGCTGCGTGTAAAAAGACGTTTTAACTGGTATGTAAATGAGGTTCACGGAGCACAGGGGACGATGTCTTCAGTCCCCGAGCACGGCCGTATCACCACTAATCACACCTATCCAGTCTTTCTATTCAGCCCCCTGGGCAGTGGAAGATCCGCATCATCCAGCCTGATGTCAGTGAGCACTGGCAAAATCCTGCACATGCGCAGTACACTTCTGTAGTCCAGGACGTGTCTGAGTGTACTGCGCATGCACGGCCTGCACGTTCTGCCCTCACACTGAAGCCTCCTTTTCTACTCTTCCCAATATACGGCGGAACTTAAAGGCAGTACGCTTGGGCATGTCCTGGACTTCAGAAGCGTACTGCGCATCCGCGGGATTTCAGCAGCAAACCTCAGTTACATATTGATTAAAGCTGATTTTTTTTTTTTTTTTTTTTGCGTCTCCCAGGGGCTCATCACCATTTCAAAGGTACGGTTGGACATGTATTCATAATCTGTATATAGTGCTATACCAATGGTTTACAGTGGCTGGGGGAGGTGATAGACTACCTTTAAAGGGAGTCTATCATTGGGGAAACATGTTTTTAACTGAAGCAATGTTAGAATAGCCTTTATAAAGGCAATTCTACTCCTACCTTTACTTTTCTTCTCCTCGCCGCTGGTTGTCCAAAAAAACATTTTATTCTCACTTGTAAATTAAGCTCAGGGAGCAGCGAGGGTGTTCCCTCTGTGCTCCGAGCACTCCGCGGAGAAGAAAAGTAAAGGTAGGAGTAGAATAGCCTTTATAAAGGCTATTCCAACATTGCTTCAGTTAAAAACATGTTTCCCCAATGATAGACTTCCTTTAAAAAGTATGTTACATAATAATAAAATAAAAGTAGCAAATATCTCCATACAAATTAAATACATAGAAGTGTAGATAGAAGCGATATACAAGAGGTACAATAAAAAATTCCACATATAGGGTGAATAACACATTTCATAAGGTAATTGCTATAACCCTATACAGACCATACAGGATGAACGTGCACTCACGGACATGTTGATGAAAAGCACATCAGGGCGCATTCATCCTGTATGGTCTGTATAGAGTTATACATATTGCTTTCTTCCCGCTTTTTACTATATTTATGAACATATACCCATGGTATACTGTGTATTAGATTATCAGTGTATTTATTACTTGGCTCGGATTGACTTATGACCCTATACAACCATCAGGGATTTTCTATTCTCTTGTCTCGCTTCTATCTACACTTCTATGTATCTAATTCATAAAGATGCTTTAGATTTTGAATATTATTTTTTCTGTGTGCTTTTGGTATATGCTGTATATTCACAGTCCACAGTTCTGTACCTTGGGTACTGCAAGCCCTTTTGTTGGTAGCTTCTTTGTAAGGGACACAATCCAATATTGCCTGGATCAGTTAGGGGAGAGGTCTTACAGTAGCTTCACAGTAGCGTCGGTTCTCCATTATTTGGGCTGAGGAATACTGCTAAAATAGCGGTTACAGGCGGATCCTGACAGACCCCTTTGACTATAATGGGGCAGGACTTTTTCCTCCACCAATATTTGGCCGAGACTACAATGGAGTCTCCAACGATGTGTACGTAGCCTTACAGAGCTTTGCAAAAAGGGTCAGATTCATGTGTAAAGGGAACCTGTAACTAGTTTTTGAGGCCGCTGAACCACCACGAGTTATGCAGCCGGGGTTTAGCTTCCTAAAGCTCCTTCTGTCAGTTCTGACCATTTCTTTGTTATTAAATGGTTACTTACAGGAACAGATGAGCAGCGCTGATCTATACTTTAAAGGGAATCTGTCAGGGCAATTTGGGACACTAAACCACCCACACGTCCATATGGACCTGGGGTTTAGTGTCCCAAATCACCCCTGTTATAACGCAATCCATGGCTGCATTAAAAATAAAAAAGCTTTATACTCACCCTGCGGCTGTACTCCCCGCGCCTGCGCAGTTCTTCAATGAAGCCAGAGCAGTACACCTCGGCTTCAGTGCGCATGCCCCGCAATTACGCAGTGAAGCCGGGGTGTCCATCTTTGGCTTCACTGAAGAACAGAGTAGGCGCCGGGAGGCGTGCCTCATGAATAAGCCGGACCGATCTCACCAAACCGTTGATCGGACCCTTATCTAGGTAAGTATAAAGGTTTTTTATTTTTCATGCGCCTGCGGATTGCATTACAACAGGGCGATCTGGGACACTAAACCCCAGGTCTATAGGACCTGTGGGTGGTTTAGTGTCCCAGATTGACCTGACAGATTCGCTTCAACTGACAGAGTAGAATGGGAGCCACGGAGCAGCATACCACGGCTGGGCTACACTTTTCCATAAATGTCACAATTGTGGAAAAAGTATCGCTAAATCTGCCCCATTGTTTCTGTAGCTCCCATTCACCTCTTTGGGATTTCTGGGAACCATTCACTGTGCAGCATAAATAACATGTTACCTGTATTATGTGGGGTTACAGTTATTCCTAATATATATTGTTAATTTGATAAAAATGCACTTTTTACAGAAAGATTACAGAGGGGCGGCAATGGAAAGGTAAGTACTTGATGGGACCAGTTTATGGGGGGTTCCCATTAATTGATACTATTCTGGGGGTGCAATGCTGCTGGTGCTGTTGGTCTCCTTTCCCCTGCTAGCAGAATGCCATTTGATCCTGGTGGTCTATATAAGTTCAGTTTTTTTTTCTCCTGTGTTCTGTCTCCATTACAGCTGGCTCCTGCAGCAGAGCAATGGTTAACTTCTGTTGCAAACGAAGCTTCTGGCCACTTCCCGTCATGAGGCCATCTAACTCTGCTAAGTATAAATATATTCCAGTGTGTCCCAGGAATAGTCTATTCCTAATCAGATGCGTTCCCTGGCCTTCCTGGTATGTGTAGTCCTACCTGACTAACGGCTCTTCTTGACTATGCTTCTGGCTTGATGTTCTTGAACTGCTCTCCTTGTGCTGACCCTCCGCTACATCCTGGACATGGTCCTGTGAACATGTTTTACTGTTGTGGTGGTTTGTGTTCCTGGTGTCCGAGCTCCGCACCTCTCCTGGTCCATACTCCACGCCTTGCCCTGTCATTGCTCCTGTGTCTGACTGGTGACTGCTCTGGGAATTGCAACCCGAGGCTCCACCTGCAGCTAAGTCCACATATCCGTGAAAGGTTGAAGGGAGAGAACCAGGTGGTCCTTCTGACCCTGCACCCCAGACTAGACGACATCAAACTGGGTGTGGACCTGAGGACCCACACTCAAGTCATGCTTAATAACTGTACAGTCGCCAAACAAACATACAGATTACATGGGCTAGGAAGCAGCACACCATAAGTGAAGACATTTACCATAGGTAGCATGACATATGGCCCACACTACATATCACACAACATGCCAGGGGCCAACACTGAAAGCAAAGGGGCTCTGTGCAGGATGTGCGTCTGTGCCCCCCTCTGTAATTCCCCTATACCCATGCACATATAATACGCAAATATAGTTACATATACCTACAAGACAGACACTCCTTATCATTGATTTGTACTCGTCTTGTAGGGTCTACTGTCATCCTTCCCCTCCCTTTTGTTCCCATAGCAGCTGCTATGTATTATGTGCTGCAGGATGCAATACTCCCTGTATAACAGAGAGAAAAAACTGAGTAGATTGACTGGGCCCCCCTTCTCCCTGGGCCCCCCTTCTCCCTGGGCCCCCCTTCTCCCTGGGCCCCCCTTCTCCCTGGGCCCCCCTTCTCCCTGGGCCCTTGTGCAGCTGAACAGTCTGCACATGTGGTATGTCCACCCCTGCCCAATGCTCTATTAGCACTCCTGCATCCTTAAAAACACCAAGTCAGACAAGAAAGCATAAGGGATTGGGGAAGGGCATAGGAAGGGGAAATCTCAGGCCCGAAGTAATGAAATGTAAATGTTCTAGATGAAATCCTCGAAACTTACTTTAACCATTTCAGTACTGGGCCAATTTCTGGTTCAGAACCAGGCTCATTTTCGGGTTTTTTGTATGTGCGGTTTTGAGGGCTGTAACATTTTTATCATTTGTGTTATTCAACTAATTTCTGTGTCTTTTTTCGGTGACACATAGGGCTTTATTTTTATGTTTTTATTTTTGCATATGTTTTATTTTTTTTTTTTTTATATCCGGGAAAATATAAACAAAAGAGGAGGGAAAGCGTGTCTTTTTTCACTTTTCCTTTTTTTTAATACACAAAGTGCTACTAAAAATTTTTATAAAATAGTTATTCCTCAAAAAAAAAAAAAAAAACTTTTTCCTCTCCGTCACAGTAATTTTTATTTTGTATGGTGTCGTCCGGGGTGGGGCTAGAACCTGTAATAAGGGCGTGTTATTGGCATATTATTTCATTTATTTTTTTAATTTAATTGTGTCCCCATAAGGTCATAATAGACCTTTGGGGACATCTGATCACAGGTTTTTTGTTTTTTTTGTGGGGGAGGCTGATTTCCCCTGTAACTGGGTCTGGTACATTTAGCCCCAGTTGTAGGAGGAATACAGCCTCCTACACGTTACTATAGAGCTGATCTGGATCTTGTAGGACCCAGCAGCTCTAACAGGCTCTGATCCCAGCGAATCACATGACCGGCGGGTCAGAGGGGAGCCGCAACATGGCGGCGCCCATAGCGGTGTATAGAGCGCTCACTGAGCTCTGTATACACAACGATTGGGATGGCAGGGAAGGTAATAAACCTTCCCTGTCTTCTCTCTGGTAGCTCCGGCTGAAGTTACAGCCGGCTCCCCCTCTCCCTGATTTCGTGCAGCTGCTGAAAACTGCTTGGATGTATCAGTACGTCCTTGTAGAACAAGGAAGCCTCTATCCGGACGTAAAAACCCAATGGCTGGTCTGGAACTGGTTAAAGGGAGTCTATCATTTAGATTTTCAATTTTTAGCTAAGACTATATTCATGTAGCTTTAGAAAGGCTATTGTAGGCATACCTTTTATCTCCTGACTCTTGCCGAAGTTTTTCAGAAAAAGCCTTTTTCTTGTTATGTAAATTAGCTTCCATGGAGCACAGGGGGCGTGCTCGGAGCACAGGGGGAACTGTGAAAGCTAATTTACATAACAAGAAAAAGGCTTTTTCTGAAAAACGTCGGCAAGAGTCAGGAAATAAAAGGTATGCCTACGATAGCCTTTCTAAAGGCTACATGAATATAACCTTAGCGAAAAATTCAAAAGCTCAATGACAGACTCCCTTTAAAGATAAAGAGTTAAGAAAATGAGAAAAATGAAGAGGGATGAAGAACAGAATTAGCAGAACCTCTCAAAAAGAGAAGCACTTTAAGGCTGAGGCCCCACATTGCGGAAACGCAGCTTTTTTGGTTTTTTGAGCCAAAGCCAAGAATGGCTACAAGAGGAATGGGAAATATATAGGAAGTTCTTACACTTCTACCTTCTGTTCAACTCACTTCTGGCTTTGGCTCAAAAAAAAAAAAAACGCAGCAAAATCTGCAACAAAAAAAGCTGCGTTTCTGCAATGTGGGGCCTCAGCCTTAAACCTCAAGGCCCACATATTCGCGTAGTAATGGTCAGTGGAGTCTATGGAGGTTTTCTACAGGTGCCAACGGGCAAGGAAAGGCAAAGTGGGTTCATGAGCCTCTGCAATCATCATCATAATGCTATGTAATTCTGAAGTCCATTCACAGAAGGAGGAGCCACGTTAGTGTCAGTGTTGTGGGATCTCCAAGCGGCTGTCAGGAGGTGTCTTAAGGTTGTATTAGGCAGACAGATCATATGTGGTCTGGTGCCGATCAACAAGAAACGTAGTGATCAGCACTCATTTGGCCACGCAAAGTGAATGGGAGAGGAACAATCTCTGCTGCGATCATTTCTCCTCTGTTCGGACGCATGGATGATCGGCAGCGCTACCTGGATTATACAGGACAATGTGCTGCTCAAAAGGTGCGATCAGCCGATGGTTCATTGGTTGGATGAGGGGCAGCGTTATTAGACAGGGCAGTTGGGGCCCTTAGGGTGACCTTATTTAATTCCCACAAATTGTTGATGCCAACGTCACATTTTGGATATGCTCATGTTGTGAACATTTCCTGGACAGTTGTACCTAGAATCTAGATAGGATTTTTTCCACTTGTGAAGCTAAAGAAATGACTCCGGGCATTAATATGGTCGAATGTAGTGTCCAAGTCTGTCATTTGTGAAAGAATGGAGCACTTTCTGCATCTCGATATCACAGAAAGAAGAAGGTTGTCAGAACCAGATAAGGAGGAGGAATAGGATTAGAATTGTTCATATTCTCTTTGGGTCTCTGGTCTTGTAGGTAGTGGAGTGAGGGCAATATCCCATCTACCAGCATATACTTAAGGTGAGGAGTAGAAGATGTGTCCTGTATAAGAAAGGAGCAAGTAGACAGACCAGAACGAAATGTAGGTTTAGAAACGGAGACGTAGGACCAGGACTTATATGTGTTAAGTTTAGTAATGCAAAATCCCATATGGTTAATGTACTTAAGATTGAAAAGGACCATGACCCGCCAAGTGGGCTGTTATGTGGGGCAATCCAGGGTGCCGTCAATAAATTTATTGGTGAGTGTGCCATCTCCAACTCAACCCATATCGTGTACATAAACCACAGCTTTGTGATATATTTTAAGGTCAAATAAAACTACCCCTTGTACCTGGGTCTAGGTTAATTCTAAGTGAATGTAGCGAGTGGCTTTTAGTAAAGTATAAAATAACCTGGGCCTGCCATATAAAATGATAAGCTACTGGACTTCAGAGGCTGACACATAGAATGATACATGTAACCCCTTGGTGACATTGGTCATACATGTATATAGCTGTGGTATACAGCAGATACCTGCTCCTAACAGCCAGGACTATCGGTGATAGCCGCAGATTTAGTACTTAAGCAAAAGACAAAAAGTTTCTTTAAAGAAAAATATATTTTTAAAAAGCATTAAGGGCCGTTCACACATAGGAATTTGACGCTGATTTCATCCAGATTCTGCCTCCTGTTGTTTTCAATAGCAGGCAGAGATCGCAGCAGAGTCTCCCTGCTGCTTAGGCCCCTTCATCTGGACCTAAACACCTTCTTCCTCCATGTTACATAATAATATAGAAAAAAAGAAACAACTGGTGTCACTGCATTCCAAAACACAGTTACGTAGATGAGATTGGATGAAGACACAGGTCCATCAAGTCCAACCTATTACTATTCGGTGTTGATCCAAAGGAAGGCAAAAAATCCCATGAGGCTTATGCCAATTGTCCCATGTCAGGGGAAAAATTCTTTCCCGACTCCAATCCGGCAATCAGTATAAAACCCTGGATCAGCTTGTCCTTAACAGAATCTAGAATCCATAACCCGTAATGTTGTTCTGTTCGAGAAAGGCATCCAGGCCCTCTTTGAACTTGTTCAATGAATCCACCATCACCACTTCCTGGGGCAGAGAGTTCCATAGCCACGCTGTTCTTACTGTAAAGAATCCCCTTTCTCTCCTTCAGACGTAGAGAATGTCCCTTCGTCTCTGTCACTGGCCTAGGAGTAAAAAGATTATTAGAAAGTTCTTTGTGCTGTCCCTTCATGTATTTGTACATTATTAGGTCTCCCTTTAGACGTCTTTTCTCTAAACTGAATAACCCCAAGTTTGTTAATCTATCGTTGTACTCCAATCCACCCATTCCCCTAACAATCTTGGTCACCCTTCTCTGCACTCTCTCTAGCTCAGTTATGTCCTTCTTGTATTTTGGGGCCCATTCAGCACAAACAACACCAACAATGGGAAAGGGTATAAAATATAACCAGACTCCATGAAGACAGGAAAGAGTGGGTATGACAGTTATACCATGAAAAATTTATATATATATATATATATATATATATATATATATATATATGTTTGTTTGTTTGAGTTGGAAGGGACCTCAAGGGCCATCAAGTCCAACCCCCTGCAAAAGCAGGAATTCCTAAATAATCCCAGCTATATACCTATCCAGTTTCCGCTTGAAGATTTCAATTGATGAAGAACTCACCACCTCCCGTGGCAGCCTATTCCACTCCCTCACTACCCTTACTGTTAGAAAGTTTTTCCTAATGTCTAATCCGAATCTCCTTCCCCTTAGTTTCATCCCATTACTTCTCGTGCTTCCTTCTGCTAATGAGAAAAGGGTAGATCCCTCTGCACTGTGACAACCTTTCAGATATTTAAATACCGCTATTAAGTCTCCCCTTAGCCTTCTCTTCTGCAAACTAAGCAGTCCCAATTCTTTTAGCCTTTCCTTGTAGGACATGGTTTGTAGACCTTCCACCATTTTGGTTGCTCTTCTCTGGACCTGCTCCAATAAATCGATGTCTTTCTTAAACTGGGGCGCCCAGAACTGTACACAGTATTCCAGGTGGGGTCTGACCAGGGCAGAGTACAGTGGAATAATTACCTCTCTTGATCTAGCTTCAATGCTCGTCTTGATACATCCTAGAATTTTATTAGCCTTTTTAGCCACCGCACCGCACTGTTGACTCATGTTGAATTTGTGATCTACTATTATGCCCAGACCCTTTTCCCCTGTACTCTCACTTAGTTCTATTCCTCCCATACATATATGCTTCTTGCATTTCTGTTACCCAGATGTAGGACTTTGCATTTGTCCCTGTTGAATACCATTTTGTTCACCTCAGCCCATTGTTCCAGTGTGTCTAAGTCCTTTTGGATGCACTCTCTCTCCTCTCTAGTGTTGGCCATTCCTCCTATCTTTGTATCATCTGCAAATTTTATTAGTTCCCCATTAACCCCATCATCCAGATCATTTATAAAAATATTAAAAAGTACTGGGCCCAGGACAGAGCCCAGCGGCACCCCGCTTTTTACTTTCTTCCAGTTTGATGTATAGCCATTTAGAATTACTCGTTGTGCCCGATCATTAAGCCAGTTGTGAACCCACCTCACTGATATTTTATCAAAGCCATACTTGATCATTTTTTCAATAAGAATGTTATGTGATACTTTATCAAAGGCCTTACTAAAGTCAAGATATACTATGTCCACTGCATTCCCCTGGTCCAACCATTCAGTGACTTTATTGCAGAAGGAAATAAGGTTAGTCTGACAAGATTTATTTGGCATAAAGCCGTGCTGGCTCTGATTAATTAAAGCCTTCCCATCCAGGTGCCTAATTAAATGTTCTTTAACGATTTGTTCAAAGATTTTTCCTACTATCGAGGTCAGACTTACCGGCCTATAATTTCCTGGGTCGTCCCTATTCCCCTTTTTGTAGATGGGGACCACATTTGCCCTTTTCCAATCTAGAGGGACCACTCCTGTTTCCCATGACTTATTAAAGATTATTGCAAGGGGTTCTGTTATTTCCTCTGCTAATTCTTTTAAAACTCTAGGGTGTAAATCATCCAGTCCTGGGGACTTGGTTTCCTTAATCTTAGCTAAATGTTCTTACCAAACCTTCACTAATAATCGGCTTGGAGTCCTCTTTCCCCTCACCACTATCACCATTAATGTTGATATTTCCATCCATTTCTTGGGAGAAGACGGATACAAAATATGAATTTAGTAACTCCACCTGCTGATCCACCATGTTAACTTTTTCACCCTTTTCGTTCTTCAGGACTCCAATGGTTTCCTTCACTTTTCTTTTGCTCTTAACATATCCCCAAAAACCTTTTACCTTACTCTTAACTTCTTTTGCAAGCTTCAATTCGTATCCAGCCTTAGCTTTTTTAATGTTTATCTTGCAGTGTCTGCAAACTGCTGTATACTCTCCCTTAGATATAGCTCCCATATTCCACTTGTTGTATGTTTCCTTTTTCTTTTTTAGTAGGTTATGTAATTTTTATATGTGTTGGGTCCAACTTGTGTTTCCCTTCACAAAGACTACTAGGTCCTCCCACCAGCCCAGGGGCAAGTTAGCATAAGTGGGTGCACATAGCTGTGTCCCGAAGATGGTGGAAGAACTTTTTGTCAAAAACAAAGTAGTTATGAGTGAGAACAAAAAAAACAAAAGGTCAACAACAATCTTAGTGGGTCAAGGCCCTTATGGATCTTTGGTAGACCATAAAAGGTAGCAACATGAGACCAGATATAGAAACTCTGATTCATATTTGTCAGTCAAACCCTCTTGTCGTGCTTTTTTTAGGATCACAAATAGTTTTTGCCTCTTGGAAAGGTATCTCTTGGGTCTTTCATAATGATGGCGTAGTTAATATTAAAGGCCAGAAAATGACCTATTTTCTTTATCATGTTTAACATGTTTTTTAAGAATTTTTGGAGAAGTTTTTCCATGTTATCTATATAATAGGCCTTATCGTATGCAAAGACTTCCTGTTTTCTGTAGATTTCTTTGCAGCAGGAACCCACTGCCGGCACACTACTGACTCAGCGATCATGTATATGTGATAAGACACAGAATCCTCCAGCACGATAGGTGATGTCACAGCATCTTCCGACCCCCCCATGTAATTACCCTGCACAGGTCACAGAGCATTCCTAGAAACTGGTCCATCTCCGCGAGAGAGTCACAAACTATTTTAATGTTCTAAAAATTAGGAAAACACAAGAGGGCTCTTCCTGTAATATGTCACAACCTAATTTTCCACCAACCAACTTATTAGACAGCTCAGGTGTGTGGTCTTGGTTCCATCTGGTACAGTCAGCTGCCACCTCCAGAAAATAATAAGGAATTCTCATCAACTGTATCACTTGCTGACACGTATGCTCCCCTGCATTCAAGGTGGAGCGTACATTTGCACAGCCCTACAACTGGCAAGCTATGATAATACACGGTTGAGAAGCTTGAAGGGCTTTTACTCCCCACTGGGCTTATATTTTGAAATCCCCTGAGGATTGCCCCACCATCTGGTTGGGACATGAAACGCGTTGGTAAATGGATCTAATTTGATAGGGAGATACAGGGAGAGTTTTGGGACTGTCCTTGTTAGGACAGGAGACATTGTGGGACATAGGTGAGAGATAGGGTATAATTATACCAGCCCTTTATCTGTAAGTCCCGTTGAGTCCCCAATGTCTCTCAGTAGGTCCGGGTAAGACCGTTCCCTTTTTTTATCTAGAGCACAGTTTGTTTTGTGCACATTAATTGGTGATATTCTCTGACCGTCTTAAATATTTATTATTATTATCTACATTAAAGGTTAAATTTTATGATTTCTTGGATCCTGTGCTTGTGACAATTGATTGTTGGATCATCAAGTTTGTTTTGATAACGTAATTGTATGCTTTGGCGATTTGGCTCTATTTGAAATCACCATTCAATGTTTTATTGCAATCCAAAACAGTAAAAAATTGTATCAATATCATAAACATAAACAACCAAAATGAAGAACTAAAGATATAATAACATAAATAAAATGTATAAAAATGCTACGCATTTCATGCTTGAACAGAGCACTTCCTGATAACAAAATATTTTAAGCTTAGTGGCAACAGTTGGAATTCCAAGACTTTTAGGATTTTTTTTTTTAAATATAGATAATGCCATAGACAATTTAAAACAACATTGTCAATCGATCTCTGCCCACTGTCAGAAGGGCGTTCCTGACAGTCTAGCTGGGCTGTGAGGAACGCCCCCGCTGACTGTACTCGTCCATAGCCCTGTACTGTCAGAGGGGGCGTTCCTTACCGCTCAGCGTCATCACTGAGTTGTGAGGAACACCCCCCATAACAAGTCTATGGACGAGTACAGTCAGAATGGGCGTTCTTCACAACCCAGCTAAACTGTCAGAAACGCCCTTCTGACAGTTGGCAGAGATCGATGCCGAAACTAACGGCACCGATATCTCCAGCCCCGGGGCACATAACGGGAAAGCCGACAGTGAGCCCTTCGCTGAGGCTGCTTATTGGCTTCAGTGGTCATGTGTGGTGGGCACTTCCACTACACGTCAATCCTGGATCGAGAAGACTGGACTGCACTAGGAGGCACCGGAGCACCGTGGAAAGGTGAGTGTGATTTTTATTTTTTTTATTTTTTTTTTTTTCACCTCCCCCTGGCCTATCAAAAAAAATTGATTGCCTGGACAACCTGATTAATGACCAAATTTCTATTATTCTCCAAAGCACCGAATGCAATCTCATCCCTGTTGTGTCTCGCCCTACCTACTCACTTGACAGAGGTTCCAGTTATTGATGGAACAATCCACAAATAAATCCATGTTGTCTGTATCTCCCTTACTTTTACATTGCAGATCAGTGAAGGGGCCCTGACCAGGAGACCTATTCTGCTCCTGCACCAAACATGACAAAACATCAAATAGTTCAACGTCGTTGAGATAACGCTAATCCATTCACAGCAGTTGCATTTCATGGTAGGAACATAAGAGAGTCTTTTATTAAAGGGGTTGTCCACGAATTTCGGAAACCCTGGAGGTGACTGGGGTATAGGAAACATTTAAAAACAAAAAAAATACTTACCTGACCCCTGTGCTCATTTGTCTGCTGACACTGTCTGGTCCAGCTTGTGCCAGTGCCTGGACCGGCGGAAGTCCTGCACCACACGCAACCACTGAGGCCAATAAGTGGCCTCAGAGGCCACAGGAAAGGAATCGCTGATGTTTGTTAGTGCATCACTGGTTCCCTCCCTGTGTGGTGTGGGACTTCTGCCGGCACAGGCATCAGTATGCGATGGACCAGACAGTGGTGGTGGACAACAGAGCGCCGGGGACAGGTATCCTTTTTTTTGGTTTCCTCTTCCCCAGCCTCCTCCAAGGTTTTCTGGACATTCCACCTCTGAGAGTACATAGTTAGATGAATAGTTATCTCCCCACATTGTGCCTTTCCCTCAGAGAGTCCACTGAGCCAAGTAAAGAAGACTGGGCAATACCCATGTGATCGACTTTTTTTTGTATTGAATGGGGACCCCACAAATGTTGGAGGTCCAGAATCCATGATAGCACACCTGCCCGAAGCACCCCATTGACTACTGGAGGGGACCCTTCCTCTTATTAATTTGTTTCCTGAGACCCAATTCTCCCTTGTTTTTCTGTGTCTGACGAGGAGATGTCCGTTTCTGTGACTTTAGCAGTAAACCCACTTTTCTTTATGTTCTCTTGGATTCCTCCCAAATTGCTGACATTTACGATCTTGCAGAATAGACTTGAGGCCATCAATGTCATTACGCAGTTCCTGGTGTTTCTTAGTGAAGTCTGGGCGTTCCCGGAATTAGGACACTACTTGTACTTGTGTGTCAAGTTTATTTTATTAGACAGAATCTTAAATGTCCTCCTCCACAAGTCATTACATAAACCACAAAGAAGAGTCAGCTGCCAATACCTCCCAATGATCTAATATGTCAGATGATCTTCGAGCCGGAGACACATAAGTCCTTAAGGACATCCCATTTTTGATAAAGGTATTTATGGACCTTAGACCCCCTATGATTTTCAATGGCTTATATAAATCTTTACAGGTTCTCTTCAAGGTCAATGTTTGTTTATAGTAGTATAATGTTGTACCGTGAGCCATGAAGGGGAGAGAAGCCGGGCCGCCCGGCCCACCGGGGCCCCCCCCTCCAATGTTTGTTTATTACATAAGGATAAATCCTGTTCAGAAAACACTTCGCTAGCCTCATATTCTGCCATGACACAAAATATGTAAAAGTAAGACTAAGAAATAACAGGTGCTGGTAGATCTACAGTATCTCCAGCCAGGATGGTACAAAAAGGGAAGGCCAGCAAAAAATAAGTTACAGCAGAACATCCAACCCTTAAAACTTTACCAATCGAGAGAACCCCATTTCTAGACCTGTCAATACTATACAATCTGGGGATCTGTCAGTGTTGCATTCTGATATAAGCAGAGGTGATCTTGATATTCTCCTCCTTAGAAAAGAATCTCAATGGATACATCAAATGGGGACAGTTTCCCCCAATGACTTCAATTGAAATCTTAATTTCACTTGCCTTATTTAGTCTTCTCTTTGATGTGCAGTCTCAGGGCACTGTCGGGGGTTGGGTGATCTTTAACCTCCACCATTGTTTCGCCCTTGTGTATGTTGATAGGGATAGAATTGGGGGCACCACGTAATCCTTTTGCCATTACCAGAAATCCTGGGAGTACCTGACTACCGGGAGACACTGTTAGTACCCGGGTGCCACACACGTGGACAAAATTGTTGGTACCCCTTGTTTAATGAAAGAAAAACCCACAATGGTCACAGAAATAACTTGAATCTGACAGACTGTAATTTGCCAAACTACAGGTTGACAAGCCACAAAGCTTCTGGGAGAATGTCCTATGGACAGATGAGACAAAAATTGAAATTTTTGGCAAGGCACATCAGCTCTATGATCACAGACGGAAAAATGAAGCATATCTTGAAAAGAACACTGTCCCTACTGTGAAACATGGAGGAGGCTCTGTTATGTTCTGGGGCTGCTTTGCTGCATCTGGCACAGGGTGTCTTGAATCTGTGCAGGGTACAATGAAATCTCAAGACTATCAAGGGATTCTAGAGAGAAATGTGCTGCCCAGTGTCAGAAAGCTTGGTCTCAGTCGCAGGTCATGGGTCTTGCAACAGGATGATGACCCAAAACACACAGCTAAAAACACCCAATAATGGCTAAGAGGAAAACATTGGACTATTCTGAAGTGGCCTTCTATGAGCCCTGACCTAAATCCTATTGAGTATCTTTGGAAGGAGCTGAAACATGCTGTCTGGAAAGGGCACCCTTCAAACCTGAGACAACTGGAGCAGTTTGCTCATGAAGAGTGGCCAAAATACCTGCTGAGAGGTGCAGAAGTCTCATTGACAGTTACAGGAATCGTTTGATTGCAGGGATTGCCTCAAAAGGTTGTGCAACAAAATATTAAGTTAAGGGAACCATCATTTCTGTCCAGGCCTGTTTCATGGGTTTTCTTTTTTAAAAAATTCTGTTGAAGCATGGTTGGAAAGCAATGTCTGACTTTCATTTGTTCATCTTCATAGAATTTTTATATATTATTACTTTTGTCAGATTCAAGTTATTTCTGTGACCATTGTGGGTTCTTCTTTCATTAATTGAAGGGTGCCAACAATTTTGTCCACGTGTGTATATGTGAAGCCAGGTTCTGCCATTTTTGCCCTCAGAGGGCTAGCACTAGGCCCCAGCTTATACGAATCTTCATTTACTTAGATACTATCTAATCCAACTGTTATCCTGGACTACCTCTCTGTTACTAACTTTTGGTCCCATTACTTTCACATTATAGTCCGTCTCTTCCGTTTCTCTTAAGCTCTATTTCACCCCTTTCCAGCCCTTTCTTTAGACCTAGTTCTGCCCCCCATCTGTGTCTTTTTCCATCCTCCTTACACCCATAGTCCACCTCCCTTCTTTGTGTGCCATGTGTGGTGTCGTGATGAACGTGCACCGGTAACCCATGCGTCGTCGGTGCCCACAGTACTTGGTTACCTTCAGCATCTCTCAGCTTGTGGCTATGGCTCAGTGGTTAAAACTAGAGCCTTGCAGCACTGGAGTCCTAGGTACGAATTCAGTCAAGTACAACATCTGCAAGGAGTTTGTATCTTCTCCCTGTGTTAGCGTGGGTTTCCTCCAGGTACTCCGTTTTCCTCCCACACTCCAAAGACATACTGATAGGAATTTAGATTGTGATTTTGAGCCCTATGTGGGACAGTGACCACAATATCTGTAAAGTGCTGCAGAATATGATGGTGCTATATAAGAAAGCAAAATATAATATACAGTGGGGAAAAAAGTATTTAGTCAGCCACCAATTGTGCAAGTTCTCCCACTTAAAAAGATGAGGCCGGCCTGTAATTGTCATTATAGGTAGACCTCAACTATGAGAGACAAAATGAGAAACCAAATCCAGAAAATCACATTGTCTGATTTGAAAAGAATTTATTTGCAAATTATGGTGGAAAATAAGTATTTGGTCACCTACAAACAAGCAAGATTTCTGGCTCTCACAGACCTGTAACTTCTTCTTTAAGAGGCTCCTCTGTCCTCCACTCATTACCTGTAGTAATGGCTCCTGTTTGACATTGTTATCAGTATAAAAACACCACCCACAACCCCAAACACCCCACCCCAAACCCCACAGGGAAGAAAAAAAAGGGAAGAAAAAAAAAAAACCCCCCCAGGCGGGGGAGACCGAACCCCCAAAAAAAGGCCGGGGGGAGAAAACACCCCGGGGAAAAAAAAAAAAAAAAAAAAAAAAAAACCCCCCAAACCCCCCCCCCCCCCGGCCCCCCCCCAAAAAGAAAAACAAGAAGGGGGGGGGGGCCCCCCCCCCCCCAAAAAAAAAACCACCCGGAAAAAAAAAAAAAAAAAAAATTAATAAAGACAAGGAAAAGAAGGGAAAAACAACAAAAACAAAAGCAGAACAACAGGCAAACGCAATGGTTTCACTTTACCGTCCAACGCAGTAGGACACGAAGAACAAAACCAAACACCAACGACCCGACACACAGGGGACCCCCTCCCCAGGGCCAGGGACCGCACAGCGGAAGGGGAAAGGCAAGGAACGCACGTAAGGACTGGGAGAAAGAAGTCCCAACAGGGAAACCAAGAAGCAATGTAACCAACAGCAGACCACCAGCACACGACAGCCGCCGAACCAACACGAGCTGGGGAAGCGGGGAGAGGGGCCAGACAAACAGCAGGAGCACGGGACCAAACACAGCACAAGCAGCCAGACAGCCAGAGCAAGCCCGGGACCACAGCCGGCCACACCGTTGCGGACCAAGAACAGAGCGACAGAAAAACACACCAGCAAACAACACGCAAGAGGGGCCCGGCACCCGCCCGCACAGGAGAAAGGCAAGGACAAAAAGGGGGGGCCACCCAGACAGTCACAAACAAGGCGCGTCTAAAGGAAAGAACACAGAAAACACAACAAACAGAACAGACAAAGAAGCAGGACAACAGGGCTCACAACCCCCCACAAGAGGCAGCCCGCCAGACATACCAGAGGGGACAGACAGGGGGAGAACGAGAGGAGGCCAAACAAACCACCGGCAACCGAACAGGGGGAAACAGCAGGCCAGTGGCCGCGAGGACCGGGGAAAGGGGGGCAGCTATGGCCGGAAGGACCAGCGGATGCACAGAGGGGGCACAGGCCGGAGATACAGTAGCACAGGTGGAACATCCCCAGGAGCAGGGAGGCAACAACACCCCCGCGGGCCCACCGCACCCCACCGACTGTGGGAGCAACAGGCAAGCCCACAGATTGCCCAGAAGAACAGGGAACAAGGTGAAGACCGAACACAACAGCCCGGACGGACACGGCCCAGCAACGGGAACAAAGAAGGCAAAGCCCCCACGGCCCAACCGGGGGAAGAACAGACCAGAGGGGCAAGGGCGAGGGGCAAGGATGGGGAGGAGGGGCCGCACCAAGAGGACGCAAGCCGCCGGGGCCGACCCAAGAGGTTGGACCCGGAGGGAACCAGTCCACATCATCCAACTGTCATACTCCAAACTACACTATGGCGAAGACCCCCAAAGAGAAGTGTATAAGGAGCGGACCCCGTTGAGAATGGACCTGATTGTTATAGGCCCACACCAGGCAGGCAAGAACTGAGGCCACTGTAACTCTTGTCTTCCTCCAGAGTCCGCAGCATCTGTAGCAGAGTTCTGTTGAATCTTCACAGGCCCCATTTCCCTGAGGGTGGTATGGAGTCGTGTGCGACCTTTATCCCGTAGATACTTGAACTTCTTTCATACGTGTCCCTCAAAGCAGGCACCCTGGTCGGAGTGGATGCGTTTAGGGCACCCAATACCGAATGAAATCTGGCACAGAGCACGAGCGCTGACTCAGCTGTCTGGTCCTTGGTGGCGGTTACCACCGCAAATTTGGTGAAGTGATCCACCATTACGAGGCAATACTGGTGTCCGCTATTGGATGGGCCCACCATTAGATAGTCTATCATGACGATTTCTAAAGGTTCCTGGGTCACGATGGTTGCAGGGGAGCGCTCTGTTCTATTGCCTTATGGATCTCACAAGTTCGACAGCTGCGGCATACTTCCGACCATTTGACGAAGACCAGGGCAGTAAATCAGTCGCTGTAACCAACGAAAGGTCTTCTCATGACCAAAATGTCCATTCTTATTATGAGCCTCAACTGCCAACGAGCGAGCCAGTTCACTAGGCACCACAGTTTGGTATCGAATGTCGATCTCAGAAGGTAAATAGACCTTTCGGCATAGCACTCCATTTTCATCTCCAACTTTTCCCACTGACTCAGAACAGATAATATCTCACGTTTCAGTCGTTCTCTTTCCTCTCTACAGGGCTCTGGCCTTTCTCAACACACTTGATCATCTGTGCCAGCCCCCATGGGTCTGTTGTATCTGTGCCCATTCCTGTCGTGAGGGACCAAAGAAAGGAGCCGTTCAGTCCCCTCCAACTCAAACTGATTAGGGCGGCCAAGGCCTGTGAAAATCTGCTGAAGTCGGGCACCTCCACAGGGGCTCCAACGCAAGATCCACGTCACTGTGGGGGTCTGGGGGTTACCCAGAAAGCCCGTCAGCATTCTGGTTCTCTGTCTTGGACCGATACTTAATGCGGTAATTGAACTTAGTCATCGGGCTATCCACCTCTGCCTAACGCCCCGAGCGGCATCCAGGTGAGCTAGTGGGTTGTTGTCAGTCAGTACTAAAACTTCAGCACCGGTCAAAATCAGAGAACTCAGCAGGCCCATACCAGTGCCAACAGCTCCAACAAATGAACTAAACTCGGGGTCTTCAGAACCCAAAGACCGGCTGCCGTACGCATGACCTCTCCTGGCCACCTGAAGCTGGGAAAGCACTGCTCCAAGACCATACAGGCTGCACCGTATACAGCTGGAACGGCAAGTGGTAATCAGCATATGCCAAGATGGGGCTGGTCAGTGCATCCAATGCCTGGAAGGCTGTTCCTGCAGGCCCCACCACGGACCGGTCTTGGACCACCGGATGTGCCCGTAGGAGAGCATTAAGTGGTGCTGCTACCGGCGAAACCTAATAAACCGCGATAGTAACCGGCTACCCAAGGAACGCCCCACTCTCGCAGGGTAGTCGGATTGGCCAATCTTGAACAGCCGCTACTGTCTCGATGGCCACCCCTCTCCTGATACGCGGTGACCCAAGTAATCAATTTCAGATTGGAACAACCGACATACTGGGTTCAATTGAGCCCATGTTCCCGCAACTCGAAAACTTGCCCCAACTGGTGGAGATGGTCTTCAAAGGTCGCAGAATACACTATAATGTCATCCAAGTACGGTGAGAGTGAACTCAAAGTTGAAGTCACCGAGACACCCACAACCGCGAAAGTCCGGGTGCAGCAACCCGAAGGGCATCCGGTAAATCGTATAGTCCCATGGGCAAGATGAATGCCGCCTCCGTCTGTGGCCACGGCACCTGCCAAACCCACTAGCCAGACTAGTGAGGAGAAGACCGGGCCCCCCAGCGCGAGAGGGACTCCCAACCGTGGCAAGGGGTAGGAACCGACGGTGCAAGCGAACCCGATAGTCACGCAAAATCGGATGGACCCACCACTAACACCACAGGAGCTGCCCAGGGACTCTGGCCGGATGACCCACCCTGTAGCATCTTAGCTAACAGTCACTCCTGATACAACTGTGGAGGAATTGTCGGTGCGCCCAATGGAGGGGTGTCTCCTGTGGGAATCTCATGGTAGATCCCTGTGGTACATCCAAAATCTCAGCAACCGTGAAAAGGCGGCCGGTCTCCCACAACAGTTCATCTACCTCTGCACACACCAGAGAACATGAACGCATCCACTCATCGTCCGAAGCACGGCCATCCATCAGAGGTGGGCCTCATCTCTCCCATGGACACAGTTACGGTCCACTCATCCCCAGTCGGCCAGCTGCATTGGAGTTACTCCACTTCCCCGGAGTCACATAGATGAGCCAGCTGCCTCCCTGGGGTCAGGTCCACACTCTGGTCCTGAGTGTTTACACACGAAGTGGTACTCTCCATTGCGAACTATTGCCAAGGAACGGGCCACTAGCGGATCAACACCTCCTTCGGCTGCCTGCAGTGGTCTACCAACACAGCTAGCCCTCAGTCCGACAGGTGCCACGGGCATAGACACTATTGTCTCCCGACTGGGTGGCAGTGTAACTTGTATGCAAAGGAACTGAAATTCGAGCCAGAGGACGCTGCGCACCGAACTTTCTGTAAGCCACATGTCCGGATCAGCCGCTGGAAAGCTGTTTGAGTAGGCCGATGGGTGGTGGTCTTTCCAAAACCGTGACCCCAAAGAGGATCTGATCTAACTTAACACACATCCCCAAAAGACAGGGACCTTACCATGTGACCCTGACCACCACAATGCCCCACCCAGACGGCCACAACCCGGACATCATCCAGGCCACTCCCACGACTGGAACTGGTAACTGGTTAGCTGCGACCACTCGACGAAGTATGGGGACATATTTCACATGTTGCTGGAAGTACCGTTCATAACAGTCTCTACCAAGGTCGACGGGAACCCGTGTCAATCATCCCGGTAACCGGAATACCCTCCATTCCACCTGTATAACAGGACTTGCAGCGATCAGGTCATCATTAGGGCACTCCCCACATAGTCTCCTGCAGTCTCCCCACACACGCCCTACAGCAGCAGGGGACTCAGTTAACGGCGGTCTCTCATAAGTTTGTCGCTGCTCTGGACATCTAGCAGCAACGTGGCCCACCGTCCACACTCCCAGCAACGTATCTCCCGTCGTCTGGCCATCTGTTGGGCCCTTCGGTAAGCCCTCGATCTCCTGAGCACTGCATTAACTGATTTGGACCCCCGGAGGCATCCCATCCCCCAGCGGGGTGGTGGGTGATCTGATCTGGGTATGGACGGCTCACCCCACCTCCAGTTTCTGGAAGTCTGCAATTCATAGAATGTCATCACAACGGGTGTGCAAGTGTTCCAGCTCTTGCAGTTCTGCATTACTGTGAGAACCACCGTCCCCTTCACTGTCTCTGAGCCAGAACAGCCCCTGTGACAAAGTAACCCAACTGCGGTCTGGGGCTTAGGGAACATACTATTGGCACGGGAGATGGCCTCTACCTGTACATCATGGAATTTAGCATCAGTCTCTCGTCGTATAAAATCCTGCATAGTCACAGTTAAACTGCCGTCACGTATCCCCAGGACAAACTGGTCACGGAGAGTCCGATCAGGGTTACAGAAGGCTGGCGAGCCCCTCTCCTTACTTGAATATCTCGGAGCAGTTCTTGTAGGGCATTTGCATATTGGGGAAGGCTTTCATCTCCTGTTGTACCCTCTGGAAGAACCGAGCCTGCAGAGACCCCAGCAATGCAGTTCTCCATAAATGGTTTCTAGAATCTGGACTACTTGCTCAAATGTCTGCCTTTGTTCAAATGGCCCAATACACCGTGGTCAGCATCCCCTTGTAATGTCAAATTGCTAGCTCTACTAGTACTTCTGGTGCGGTCTGGTACATTCGCTGTATCATTCGTATCTGTTCCACCCACATACTCACTGACATATTATGCCATCAAATTTAGCTAACTGACTCATTATAGCCCCTGCTGGCACCCTCCAGCACCACTCCCGAACGGGGCGCACCGTCCATCTGGTAAGCGGATCCTGCCGACTACGCCAATTGAAACCGAGAGCAAGGCAGGTGGTTTGGTCTCCGCAACCAGAAATGAACGCACACGCGGAGTTCAAGAAAAGAATATATATTTACTATAAGTTAATAAAGACTATTTGAAGGTAAAATGACAGGGATAAAGACAAGCAAAATATACAATATAGCATGAACAATCAAGGCAAATTCTGCAATGGTTCTACACTCTGTCCAACTGCAGTATGGACACTGAATGAACAATATACTCAAAACATCCCAACTGACCCTGACATCACATGGGTGCACCCCCCCCAGGGTCCAGGTGGACCGCACAGCTGTAGAAGCGGGGTGGGGCCCAAAGTCGTCATAGTGAAACGTCTCTCACTGTTATAGGATCTTGGGAGAAATGAAGTCCTCTTTAACAGGGAAACCTAATGAATGCAATGAATCCAACAGCAGATTCCACCAGCACACTGACAGTCCTGCCGAATCCAACACTGAGCTGGGATGTAAGCCGGGGTTAGCAGGTGCTGTCCAGTACATCAACAGCACTGCGAGTCTCTATCTGTGGTATCCAATACACAGTCACAATGTCAGTCCACTGACAGCCACTGAGCACAGTCCTTTCACGTGGACTCACTAGTCCTGTTGTCTCTTACACTCTGTTTGTCTCTGGACCAAGATACAGCAGCTGACAGAATTCCACACCAGTTCAATACAAAGAGGGGGCCCCCCCGCCCGGGGGGGGGGGGGGGGGCCGCCCCGGCCGGGGGGGGGGGGGGGGGGGGGGGGGGGGGGGGGGGGGGGGGGCCGCGGGGGGGGGGGGGGGGGGGGGCGGGGCGGCGGGGGGGGGGGGGGGGGGGGGGGGGGGGGGGGGGGGGGGGGGGGGGGGGGAGTAGAACTGTTTGGTAGAAACACAACTCGTCGTGTTTGGAGGACAGTGAATGCTGAGTTGCATCCAAAGAACACCATACCTACTGTGAAGCATGGGGTGGCAACATCATGCTTTGGGGCTGTTTCTCTGCAAAAAGACCAGGACGACTGATCTGTGTACATGAAAGAATGAATGGGGCCATGTATCGTGAGATTTTGAGTGCAAACCTCTTTCCATCAGCAAGGATATTGAAGATGAAACGTGGCTGGGTCTTTCAGCATGACAATGATCCCAAGCACACCGCCAGGGCAACGAAGGAGCGGCTTCGTAAGAAGCATTTCAAGGTCCTGGAGTGGCCTAGCCAGTCTCCAGATCTCAACCCCATAGAAAACCTTTGGAGGGAGTTGAAAGTCCATGTTGCCCAGCGACAGCCCCAAAACATCACTGCTCTAGAGGAGATCTGCATGGAGGAATGGGCCAACATACCAGCAACAGTGTGTGCCAACCTTGTGAAGACTTACAGAAAACGTTTGACCTCTGTCATTGCCAACAAAGGATATATAACAAAGTATTGAGATGAACTTTTGTTATTGACCAAATACTTATTTTCCACCATAATTTGCAAATAAATTCTTAAAAAATCAGACAATGTGATTTTCTGGATTTGTTTTCTCATTTTGTCTCTCATAGTTGAGGTCTACCTATGATGACAATTACAGGCCGGCCTCATCTTTTTAAGTGGGAGAACTTGCACAATTGGTGGCTGACTAAATACTTTTTTCCTCACTGTATATAAGTACTGATCTATAATATGGATATTCTATCACCAGTTTGAAGATATCTGTGACCTCTATATGGTGTATATATATTGCTCATGGTGGATGTATACAAGATACACTGATGGTTGTAACTAACTGTAATCCGCCTTGTGTTGATTCTGATGGCTTAATCTCACTGTAGTTAGATCTGAATATACCGTATATCATACAGATCAGTCTATGTAATGAGTGTCTGTATCCAAAATTCATCACGTGGACTCTGGATCATATTGTGTCACAAGGAGTGATGGATGGCACATCCAGTGATACAATATATTATCTTTGGTGTCATTTGTGTTATGTATACCGCCATATCCCTGGTCTACAAGACTTGTCTTCTGAGGTCCGTATCTTAGCCTCTTATACTTAGCTTTGTGCTGTTATCCCTATGTGCTGCTTTTTCACGTGGTTTTAGTTTGGGTGAGACGTATATTTGGAGAGATAGTAATTTTAGAATTGACCATATCCCAACCTTGTGTATGGACATTTTGTTTGGCAGGATGGCCAGTGTTCTATATTAACTCCAGATTTCTGACTTCTCTACTTTACCAGTGTGTAGCCCCTGATGAACTCTATAGATTAGAGGGAGACACAACGGGCTTTATCTGTTAGTTTATTTGCGATATTATAAATATGATTTGATATTGGGCTTTATAGTGCACTAAAGACTTATTTATCCAGTGCCCTGTTATATATATAAATACACAGTACGGACCAAAAGTTTGGACACACCTTCTCATTCCAAGAGTTTTCTGTATTTTCATGACTATAAAAATTGTAGATTCACACTGAAGGCATCAAAACTATGAATTAACACATGTGGAATTATATACTTAACAAAAAAGTGTGAAACAACTGAAAATATGTCTTATATTCTAGGTTCTTCAAAGTAGCCACCTTTTGCTTTGATTACTGCTTTGCACACTCTTGGCATTCTCTTCACAGTACTGCTGTGAAGCTTACCTAGTCCAAGTCACATGTACTGCACATACACCAAGAATATAAGCAACAGCAAGTGCGACAGAACTCAGGGCCAGGTAAGACTAGGTATACACTGAGCAAAGAGGATCGAAAGAGCAGCACAGAGCATTGGGGGGGGCTTTCCTCTTTGAAGCAACTGCAACACCCTCATTACGCCAAAGAGCTAATTCGCATATTGTGAAAAACAGCCATACCTAAGCAAAGGAGGCAGCGATTCACAAGGGGAAAACAATGTCAGGTGACCCTAACCTATCTATCTGTTGGGTTGATATGCTGAGTTCTGGTGACACTCCTTTAAGGAGATTGGGTGGTGGTACGCTTGAGCAGAACCATCATATTCCAATACCTGTTCAAGTAAAGGACATGAAGGGAGATGTTAGTAAATAGTTTTACCAGTAGTGGGGCATTAAATATTTTGTAAAATTGTGCAGTAAATCTATCTGACCCTGGGCTTGTCCCTCCAATGAGTGAGGAAAGGAATAAACCGATCTTGCGAGACTCTCTAGATCCTCTCTTCATTTCTCAAAATGATCATCTTTCCAGGAAAAGGTAAAGTTATTACTGCATGGTTTCATGCCATGTCCCTTACTGTATCCATTGGATCATTGACTTATCAGCCTCAGCCACTTGTACAGGCAATCTACACAGCCTATGTGAACAATTGTGCTAGTTTTTCACAATTGTCTTGATGATCGGACCCTTCCCCTTCACGTAGAAGTCCTGGAGACCAATTTATCTTTTGGACACATGGGCAAAAAATACTATTTAACAGAAAATTATTTATTGCAAATAACAACTTTTCCTGAAACATTTTACAGACAAAACATGTGAATATTGTTACTAATGGGAATCCGTCATCTAGGTAGGTGTCTCTAAACTGCCACCAGATGCTAATATTAGTAGTTGGAGGTGGAGTCATAGTGGCCAGACCCTAAACACACTCAGTGACGTCACCCAGGACAGGATATGTCACCTCAAGCTTCTTCCTGCACTGGAAATCCACTTCTCGTGAATAGAAAATCCAGCTTTACTGCGCATGCACAGAAACTAGGAGACAATAGCGCATGCGAGAGATTTGGAAATGGCCAAATTAGACGTGTTTAGGACCTGCCCACCATGACTCTTCTGCTGAGCGGTCCACCTCCATGTCTCCAGTAAGGTAATTTACATACAACACACACAGGGACTACATTTTTTATATAATGGATATTATATATATTACAAATAAGGACACCTTTACAGAGCTAAAGAGCTACAGAAAAAAGCAAGAGGTGGCGGTTTACAGACAGGTTCCCTTTAAGGTGCAGTGTCTACAACATGGCAGTACTATAAGAATACAGTATAGTGAACACAACTAGTTTTGGCTATTTGTATATATCAATGGCTTCCCAGCCTAGGTAAGGGCTACACGGCGACAAGTGTCACACAACAAAAAGATAAACAAAAATTTTAATGTATCTCTATACTGTCCCATTGCAACTGTGATGCAACAGACGCAGAAAATCCAAACTTCTACCACAGACTTCAATAGAAATTGTATGTGACTGCAACATGTCTGCAACTTAACTATATCTTTACAGCCAAATCACAGCTCTAAAAACGTTGGGCAACCATAAGTCGCCGACAAGTCACACAACTGTTTCAGTCGGCTGTTTTTTTTATGGCCGTGCAGCCCTGGCCATATATATTTATAACTAATCTGAACAACTAGATAAATAGGAGCAAAGAAATGTGAACATCAGAAAAAACTGTAGGCACAGAAAAATCTGTCCCCACCAGCGAACCTGACTCAATGTGACAGAGAATGGGCGTGAAAACACCCTTCACTATCTTGCGCTATGAGGTGAGAACAAGTTTTACAAAAATAGATCTTACAACACTGCAAAAGAAAAAAAAAAAAAAAAACTATTCGCAAATAAAATCCCAAAAACACAACAAAAAAATCTCAACATAGTCTTAAAATAACCCAGTGATACCTCCATGGCTGTAAAGTGCATAGTGCCATCACTCTGGTCTTACAGAAAGTGCCAATATCATAGCGATAGATATATAGCGATAGATATATATATATATATATATATATATCTCATATATGCTATGCTTAGTCTCAAGTCCCTAAAGTCCAGTCCATATAGAACTATATGGAGCTAAATATAAGCTTTCTTTAACAAGCACATAGAGCACTTTATTCACATCAGTAGATTTTCAGTACTTCTCTATATATGTCCTGCATGGTCCTGGGGCTGTTTGAGTAAAAGACACATATATAGAGCAGATTCTTCTGTACTCACTATATATATATAGCATTTAAAGGAGGAAACCACTAAAACTGTAGAATACAAGTCACATACTGACCAGAAATAACATATTATCCTGAAAAGTCATATAATACGCTTTAGGATTCAAGGAATATGGAATAAATTTTCAATAAGTTGAATAAATGTGATGTTTTTTGATGGTAGTAATAATATAATACATGTCCTATATCACATGACAACATTACAATCTTATCATATGGAGAGATTTCACATTTTCTATTTCATCAATCCTTTGGAGACAGAGAACAGGAACTCTCACCAGTCTCACCTCTGAGGCTGTATGCCTTTAAGAAAACATGGAAATGTGAGTGATAGGATCCACAACAGAAAAGTGTAACCATAGTAAAAGCGGGGGTCCTCTATGTTATATGCTTATTGTGAGAAGACCCCTTATATTTCAACTATCTATCTATCTATCTATCTATCTATCTACTGTATCTATCTATTGATCTACCTATTTATTTATCTATTGATCTAATCCATCTATCTTAACTATCTATCTAATATCTAACATGTTAGAGTAGATAGATAGATAGATAGATAGATAGATAGATAAGATTGATAAATAGATGTTAGATATTACATAGATATGAGAGATAGATAAAACTACATATGGCCTTCACCAGCCCACTACATATGGTCTCCACAAGCCCACCACACATGGTCTCTCCCAGCCCACCACACACTGCTTCCACCAGCCCACCACACACTGCTTCCACCAGCCCACCACACACTGCTTCCACCAGCCCACTACACACGACCTCCACCAGCCCACCACATATGGCCTTCACCAGCCCCCTACATATAGTCTCCACCAGCCCACCACACATGGTCTCCACCAGCCCACCACACATGGTCTCCACCAGCCCACCACACATGGTCTCCAACAAACCCACCACATACGGTCTCCACTAGCCCACCACTTACAGTCTCCACCAGCACACCACACAAGGTCTCTACCAGCCACATGGTCTTCTGCTGCAACACTGGGTCTTTTTTGTTAAGGGAAATTTCTAGCCCAGCCAAAGAAACCCAGCGATGTAGCAGCCAGGGATTCAGTGTCAGTGCCCCCTGGTTTTAAGTCCTCGATGTACCTATGACCACTGCAACCCCTATAGTGATGACACGACATAATGCCGGGATACCTATAGACCGGTAACCTGTAGTCAAGTCATTTACCTTGATACAAATGGTTGATCTTGTCTTTGTCTTTTATATTCTTCAGAATCACCGTCAATTCTTTCCAAGGGATCCACAGCTGCCCAACGTAACTTCTCCTTTGGTTCCCTTTTATTTAAAAAAATATATATAAGGCACCTTGGATTAACTCCTTCTCATACCATTCTAAATATTCACGCCACCGGTGGATGGTCGCTTACATTGAGTGATGTCAATAGTATATTGCAGTATGTGGAGAAATCGCTTTATTACTATTAAGCTCTGCCAGCGATCAGTACGATTTATTGGGTAACCTACTCTTGCCAGAATACCCCTTTAAATTATATTTACACCAATTTTAATGCAACCCACAAAAATATGGGGGTTGACAGGAATGCAGCATTCCATCAGATGAAATTTTGCTTTGGGTGTCAAGGCCCAAAACAACCGCAATTGTCGGACCCTCACCAATCTCCTAAAGATAGATCAGTAATATTAGGTCTTGGATAACCTCTTTAAAAAGGTTACCTGGTTTCTACTATTGATGGCTGACCACTGCTGATCTAATATTGATGGCCTATCCTAAGAACAATCCCTTTAAGTATTTCCTGCTGAGATTCCCTCATCCATGTATAATAAGAGATCACGTCAAGAATAACCAACACTATTATTATATTACAGCTGTTACCTTGACTTGCTTGTCGGATCACTCATTTGCATCTTTCTCTTTCGGTTTTCATGAGCTTCATGATTTGGTTCGTCACTTTTGGAAAAATAAGTGTGATATAATAAATATTAGCTGTTCCAGGCATCATCCGATGCTGGAACTTATACAAGGGACAGAAGCAAAATAGAAGTAGAGCTGCAGTACTCCAGCACCACCACTATACTGTGAATGGAACCTTCTGTTCCCTGTTCTGTCACCTCTATATGTTCTGGTGCTGAAGAGCACTGGATCATATACAGGAGAACAGCTGATCTGCGCCCCGGTGCCAGGTCCCCACCAATCTAATACTGATGACCCATCCTGAGAATAGGTCATCAGTATAAAACTGCACCCCAGCCTGCAAAACCCTTTTAAAGAGGACCTGTCACCAAAGAAATACATCATCTGATAACCACTGTCACCCTGAGCATTTTGTTTATCCAAATCCGTTCAGCTATTCCAAAGATATAAGCCCTGTTAGTCTTTTTGCAAATTAGAGTATACTAGCCATGCAGGCAGTAACACTTTGGTTCCTCTGGGGCGGGGTCTCTGTGTATTGTAGTGTTCCCACCCATGTGGCTGGTAGACCCTTATCTGCATCAACACTAAAAGGGCTTATATCTTTGGAATGGCTGAACAGATTTGGATAAACCGGACATCAAAGTGCTCAGGGTGACAGCACCTATCAGGTGAGGTATGTCTATGGGCTTTTGAAACTTGGTGACTGGTATTCTTTAACATTATCATACAGGATTGTGCCCAGGTTTGCAAAGTTAAATATATAAAATGTGGACAAAGCACTGGGGTGGATTACTCCCAAGAGTCCACAAAGAGTCAAGTTCAGTTATAGCCTTGTGCTGTCTACAACAGTTATACTCTCTAAGATTAATGCCAATGGACTGCAAGAAAGTAATGTCATAGCCGTATTTTACAAGGCTCTAGGTTAGAATTAGAGACCTGTAGTCTTAGCCTGGATTATAGGAAGGATATTCCAAGTTAATAAGCTTCTATATATGTTTGGCACATGCAAACAGATATTAGTGAGGTAGTCTACAGACATGAAGTCTTACCTTGAAGTTGTTGGTTGGTCTCTACCATGTTTAGATGTTCTTTCCTTTAATCTACTGAAGGTTTGGCAAATCTCATGACATGGACACTCCCTTCTGAAAAAAATAAGAAATGACTTGTAGCCCGTGTGTCTTCATGTTTTCAAAGCTAATGCAACACTAGAAAGTATTGTGATTTAGTCATTAGTATAGTGTGTTGTGGACTGGCTGTGTCACCCATTGGCTTTGGGTCACTCACTGTCTAAGTCCCCCCCAAGTATACGGGGATCTGGACTTCGCTGCTAGAAGGCAGATGTGAGGGGGGGATGCAACAAAGAGTTAGGCAGAAGCAGAATCTGAATACTGGCTGAGGTCAGGACTGGCAGTGTGCGGGCATGCTCAGGGGACAGACATAGAGTCTGGGCAGGCAGAGATCAGTAAACAGGCAAAAGGTCAGGGCAAGAAACATAGGCCCAGTGGCCATGAACAGGCCAGGGCTAGTATCAGGTGTTACAGTAGAGTATACCTGTAGATGAAGTAAAATAACAAGGAACCTAATTGTTTAGCCAGGGAGTGTCCAATAAAGCAGCTTTTTATACATATAGACTGACAGAGATCAGCTGGGAAAAGATTAAATAATAATAATAGTCCTTTAATAGTCCCACAATGGGGAAATTCAGTGTGTTACAGCAGCAAAGCTAAGCAGATACAAATACAAATTAAAGGGGTGTGTGCTGGTTCTTTAAGGTGCAAGAGGGGCATGCATGTGTGTCCTCCTGCGTGTCAGCATGGGGTAGCAGGGGCACACAGTGTGTAGTAAAGGTAACCTGGCAGCTATGCCCGTCAGGAGAGACAGTACGCTTGTGGGGACAGAGCGCCGGTGTACTAAGTATTACTGCGGTCAACTAATCTGACCATATGAAATTCCACCAGGATATGGAATTTAGTAGTGTGTATATATATATATATATATATATATATATATATATATATATACACATGTGGACAAAATTGTTGGTACCCCTCGTTTAATGAAAGAAAAACCCACAATGGTCACAGAAATAACTTGAATCTGACAAAAGTAATAATATATAACTACATGTTGACAAGCCACAAAGCTTCTGGGAGAATGTCCTATGAACATATGAGACGAAAATCGAAATTTTTGGCAAGGCACATCAGCTCTATGTTCATGGACGGAAAAATGAAGCATATCTTGAAAAGAACACTGTCCCTACTGTGAAACATGGAGGAGGCTCTGTTATGTTCTGGGTCTGCTTTGCTGCATCTGGCACAGGGTGTCTTGAATCTGTGCAGGGTACAATGAAATCTCAAGACTATCAAGGGATTCTAGAGAGAAATGTGCTGCCCAGTGTCAGAAAGCTTGGTATCAGTCTCAGGTCATGGGTCTTGTAACAGGATAATGACCCAAAACACACAGCTAAAAACACCCAAGAATGGCTAAGAGGAAAACATTGGACTATTCTGAAGTGGCCTTCTATGAGCCCTGACCTAAATCCTATTGAGTATCTTTGGAAGGAGCTGAAACATGCTGTCTGGAAAGGGCACCCTTCAAACCTGAGACAACTGGAGCAGTTTGCTCATGAAGAGTGGCCAAAATACCTGCTGAGAGGTGCAGAAGTCTCATTGACAGTTACAGGAATCGTTTGATTGCAGGGATTGCCTCAAAAGGTTGTGCAACAAAATATTAAGTTAAGGGAACCATCATTTCTGTCCAGGCCTGTTTCATGAGTTTTCTTTTTTTTAAAAAATTCTGTTGAAGCATGGTTGAAAAGCAATGTCTGACTTTCATTTGTTCATTTTCATAGAATTTTTATATATTATTACTTTTGTCAGATTCAAAAGTAATGTACTATGTAAGTAGTGTACTGTCTTGATCATAGCTCAAGACAGTACACTAGTAAGTGATAAGTCACACTCCATATAAACCAATTTCACATCATTTATAAGGATTATAAAAACCCTTTATTAAACATTATTACCTTGTATGTAACTAATCTTTATATTCAGACCATTTAAAGTGTACCCCCAGTTATAAACCACTTGTCATAAATGAATAGTACAGGTAAAAATAAGAAACTTTGTAATATAACTTAGTAAATAAATCTGTTTTCTTCTTTACTCTTCAGGCAGTTACTTTCTCCATATTAGTCTATGAGAGGGAAGGGGGAAAGAAAAGACACTCAAATAATTGCTGTTATTACACTCTGCTATTCCTTGCAGGTTGCCAGGTTGTAGATAAGAGGCTGTTAAGCACACAAAATGAGGCAATAAATCAATTAACCAGCTGGCATCAGCCTCCTCCTCTACCCCTACCCTCTCCATAGAGTTGTATGTGTGAGGCTGAATATGGAGACAGATATAATGTAAACAAGCAGTCAGATTGAAGATAAGGAGCAGGAGAACAGCTTAAGGGTATGTTCACACGGCGGAAAATGAAGAAGAATTCCTCTTCATTTTCTGCTGCCGGCATTTTCACTGCAGTCTAGCCGCGACGGGATGCAATTAGCTGAGGCATCCCGCTGTTAATTAAGTCTGGAAGAATGGGCCTAATCAGCAGGGAGTCTTTAGCCGTGGACCCCGCGGCTGTTTCAGCTGCAGAAGCCGCGGAAAGATTGAGCAGGACACTTCTTTTTTCCGCGTCCTTCTGCGATCTCTGCCTCCCATTGAAAACAATGGGAGGCGGATTCCGGGGGCGAAATCCGCGGCAAATTCCTCCGTGTGAACACAGCCTAATAAATGGGGGAGCAGTATATCAACCAGGGACAGAAATAAACTTGACAAGCTGATTAGAAGGGCCAGCTCTGTCCTGGGGAGCCCCCTGGACCCAGTGCAGGTGGTGGGTGACAGAAGGATACTGTCCGTGGTGAGCTCCATGCGGGAGAATAACTCCCATCCCATGCATGAGACTGTGATCGCGCTGGGCAGTACTGTCAGTGACCGACTGCTCCACCCTAGGTGTGAGAAGGAGCGCTATCGGAAGTCTTTCCTCCCCACCGCGGTTAGGCTGTACAACCAACACCGACCTAAGTGGAGATCATTACACACAGAGAACTGAAATATCTCTCTGCCTGTTAAATCCCCCCCCCCCCTCTGCTACGTCCTATCTGTCTGTCTACTATCAATGTAATGCCTCTCACCTTGGAACATTCCTGTACATGTTGTATTTGTATCTGCTTATCTTATCTTATCTTTGCTGCTGTAACACACTGAATTTCCCCATTGTGGGACTATTAAAGGACTTTATTATTATTATTATTAAATGGAGAGGGAAACAGATTTCCTTAATAAGATATATTACAAAGTTTCTTATATTCACCTGTACTATTCATTTATGGAAAGTTGTTTATAACTGGAATCTGCCACGGAATTTGAAAATTCCACAACGACCAGGTGGTAGTTTTTTGCCTCCCATTCATTTTAATGGGAGTTATCAGGTGGAATCTGCCTGAAAATCGAGCATGATCAGCCTCTGCCTGCCACTGAAATGAATGATTTCAGATGCAGAATCCGCTTCAAATTCAGCTATACCCTAAGGCAGCGGTCCCCAACCCTTTCCCCACCACGGCCCGGCAGGGGGGTATGGCGGGCGGTTTAGGGGCGTGGTTTTGGTCATATGAGAGCGGGGTTATACTCTAAACAGCGCTGTAGACCGGGGCCGTTCTGTCGGGACCTCGGTGTACAGCGCTGTAGACCCAGTCCCCACCATTAGCTATGGTAGGAGCTGCGGCTCCTGGCATAATGTGCAGGGAGCTGTGTTTACCCAGGCCAGCCCGCCTCCCTGTGGACCAGCAAAAGACCCCCAAGGGCCCGGTCCTGGTCCGCGGACCGGTGGTTGGGGACCCCTGCCCTAAGGTAGCAAAAAAACCTGAACAACGCTGAACACTAAGTATCGTTTTCTTCCCCTAGGTTAAAAACACTACGAGTACCTTTTTAATGCGTACTTTGCTGTATGATCCTGCTGGATGTTTGTCCATGTTACTAAGCATACAGTATCTGTACACTTTCTGTGATGTGAGTAAGCCTTGTCACATCACTGAGAAGATGAGCTGATATAAGGCTGGGGTCTATCTGCATAGTTGGAGATGTGTGAGGATACATGTCGTATAACAGAAATTTACACTGTGGACTACCATAGCTATGAAGATGAATAGAACAACAGGATAGTAAATCTCTATTACCTTGAGGAGTGTGTTTGCTCATGCTCAGATGATCGCTGCTGCTCTCTTGTTTTGTGGGTTTCATGTTCCTCCCTTTTGGTAAAAGAAAGTAGACAGCTAAGACTATACAGTAAAGGGTGCAAGTCATAGAAAGTATAAAATGAAAGAGTCTTGTTATTATTCCATGCAGATATAGATATGGATATGATACGTTACCTAGAAGCGCTGTCCTGGTTTTGGTTCAGATTTGTCCCCACTTGTGCCACTAACTTAGACGCATGGCATATATCGCTGAGGGTTTTCTCCCTGTAAGTCTTTTCTGCCGTGATACTGCCGTGGGAGAGATACTTGGCCACCAGGCACCTCTCTGAGTCTGTATACCTGGACACGGTCCAGGTTTCACATGTACGTCTGATGAGCTGGCTTGTAATATTTGGCAAGTCAAATCTAAAAGTTAGAGATTAAAAAATGAAGTATAATGTCTCAATGATCATCCGCATTACTACAAGTCCTCACTGGATCAGGCAATAGAGAAGAGATTTTACCCACTCCACACAATGTGAAACACTGGTGGCCATACCCTTAGCCTCTAGATGTAAGCAGCAATGGTCTCTAGCGGATAACAGAAAGCAGACTCCTTATTAGAAAAGAGGAACTTGCTCTAGTGCCACCTTTCGGAAGGTAGCTCCCTATAAGTCAATGCCTGGTTTTTCTGAAACCTAATAGATAATCTGGGAATAATAGCCAAGTCAGAATATCTGCTCCAAAAGGAAGAGAAGCTGTCTTGGGGTTATTGCCTCTCACCAGTGCAGAGAAGGGTAATGGCGGGTTGGGTGAGAGGACATAGATGTGGGCCAGACGGAGTACTATGTCTACTTAGACCATGCATGCCCTGCCAAGAACTCTGGGGAAGGGGGATTTGACAAGGACGGTATCCTTATTGGCTACTTACAATTTACTAATAACTTTTTATTCATTATTTTTGGGGAAGGAGGGAGATTGACCATGATTTCAAGAGTACCTAAGTGGCACCGTTTGCGGCTGTTACCACCGGGTGCAATATGAGGAGGACTCAGCTCTTGAGCTCTCTCCATATCCCAACCCAATATTATATCATGTACATGTATGTCAAATGTCGGGAGGGGTTAAAGGCCCATAGGTTGCATGTGGCACATGAGATTAAACAATATTGCAATAGTTCAATATTTATCATGGCTAACTGCCAGACAAATGCTTTCCTGAGCTCAGCTGAGTGTGCATGCATTCTGAATGGGAGAGAGAAGTAAGCCACCGTCAGACACCTTTAGAGGCAACTTCTATCCCCTGAGAATAAAGGGATTGGACATGTTCAAATCTAACAGTCCAATTCTTCTTACCCCTGACCAGGGATGAGTTGGGACACTGCCATACACATTAAAGGGGATGTCCAGGATTGGAAGATTTTTGATACTGATGACCTTATCCACAAGATAACTCATCCATCTTAGGTTGGTTTGGATCTGACACCCGAATCCCAAACTGATCAGCTGATGCGGCTATCAGAAGCTGTATACTAAGTATATGGCTGGAAGCAGCCCTGTCCTATTTAAGTAAATGGGAGTAGGGCTACAGTGTAGCGGTCCATACAGTGCAGCAGTCTGTATACCGTTAGTGACGGCGCCTGAAACTGAAGTTCCGCTCCCATTCACTTGAAAAGGAACAGGGCTGCTTCCGGCCATATACCTGGTATACAACTTCCGATGGCCGAATCAGCTGATCGGTTTGGGTATCAGACACTGACTGATCTGATACTGATGACCTACCCTGTGGACAGGCCATCAGTATCAAACATCTTCTGATCCTGGACAACCCCTTTATTCTAATGTACATGGCTAAAATTCTGTAAACATATATATTTTACATACTAGACGTTCATTAGTCTGGCGGGACTTACTTTTTATGATATCTTTGTAGGTCATTGGATACGTTGTATATTTTCATTCCGGTTGATGACAAGAAGAAAGCATTTTGGGGGGAGTTTAGTGTCAGTAGCGCTGGGCGGATTTTTTTCATAATAGACAGTGAACCACTAGAAGAAATCAGACAGACATTAGTTTTCGGTGTATATATCATAAGGACTTTTTCACACTGTGATTCAGTAGCCCGTTCTCCACATACAGTGAGAAGGCTCCTGAGACCTGGCACATGCAGCGCTGTGCAACAACTCGGGGCAAAGGTCACACCAAATATGGATGGGATTGACAGAAATAAACTATTAACCCTTCTATTTCTGAAAGCATTCTTACTCTGCAGCATTTTCACTTCATCTGCCTAAACATTTGCAAAGTATCCCGCATGGGGGCATATGTCATTACTTAAAGGGAAAGTGTCACCTCTTGTTTAAATCATGTTTTTATACTAAATGTATTATTAAAGAATTTTTGTTGATGTGTTTAATTTTACATGTTATTATCCATATACAAAAAAATCCTAAACATCTCGCAATTCCAACTCTTGCGACTCAGCCTACAATAGTTTGGGACTTCCTGTCTCTTAGAGATGGACCACGGGCCATAGACATAATCTCCTATTGTGACTGGCGGATTCTGTATTTTATCTACATATACATGATAAATGTGACCATCACTATGCTGTAAGTGAGGTAAGAAACCTCTTACATAAATCAGGAGGGGTCAGCATATAATTTGGCTTAGTGGCCAGAGTCAGAACTGCAGGATTTATAAGTAATTTCTTAAAATATAAATAATAACAGGGAAGATTTTTTAAAACATCACCAAAAATTCTTTCACAATATTTCACATGAAGCTTGATTAAAAAACATAGGTCCTTTTCTGGCGACACATTCCCTTTAAGCAGACATTAATGAGTGTTGATTCTGATAATTCACTTGGTACACATAGAGAGATAGATAAGTTAATAGAGGATAGGTAAGTTTACAGATAGTACTGATACAGTGACATATAAGGCAGAGTTACGTTTCAACAATGGAGGCCAAGAACGGATCCTCCTCTGCAGATGTGAATAGAGCCTTCCACACATGTTAAGCTTCGGTCACGACATACCATCTCTTCTTCTTCAGTTAATGCAAACGTGGCCACTTGCTGTGTGGCTGTTTTGTGATTCTTCACTCCCACAATAACCATTTCTTCAGCCATTCCTTGATGTGAATATTTGTGTCTTACTCGCTGATGCCATTCCGTCACCTACAAAATGATCAAATGGTTCATACAAGTCATCTTCCCTGTCATTGAACCACAAAACCTGCCACTGGTGAGACTGCATTAAAGGGGTATTCCGGTACAACATGTTACCCTCATCCAAAGAATAGAGGTTAACTTGCTGATCGGAGGGTGTCCCACTGCTGGGACCCCCACTGTTCTTGAGAACCAGGGTGTATTGGACCCCTGGGTGTACAGCGCGTGCTGCTTCATTTTACTTGAATGTGGCCTGCTGGAAATAGCTGAGTAAGCATTTGGTTATCTCTGCAGTCCCCATTCATATGAATGGAGCAGTGGCCCTGTACGACCAGGTGCCCAGTCATAACTGGGCTGCAATACACCCTGCTTCTCGAGAACAGTGCGGGTCCCAGCAGTGGCACACCCACCGATCAACAAGTTACCCCCAATCCTGTGGATGCGGGGTAACTTGTTGTAACCAGAATAAAGATGAATACAGGGCTTCCAAAATGAGACATTGGCCAGTTCGTTGCCAGAAGAAATAAAATGGTCAAAAAGAAACAAAAGTCCCACGATGAGAACACCACTGCCCTAAAAGTAACTCATAAAAGTTCTAAAAACACTTGGAACCCCAACAAACATCCTAAAAATCCTACACACTCCGGGGCTGATTTATCAAAACAGACAACTACACTTACTGGTGTAGATTTTTGTTATCATTTATGCCAGAAAACTGGAGCAAATAATGATAAATTTGTAATGGGGCGATGGCCAGCCCCACCACTCCTTCTCTGAGGAAAGAGACACCAGGGCACAGAACTTAAAGAGAATCTGTCAGGGCAATTTGGGACACTAAACCACCCACACATCCATATGGACCTGGGGTTTAGTGTCCCAAATCACCCTGTTATAACGCAATCCATGGCCGCATTAAAAATAAAAAAGCTTTATACTCACCCTGCGGCTGTACTCCCCGCGCCTGCGTAGTTCTTCAATGAAGCCAGAGCAGTACACCTCGGCTTCAGTGCGCATGCCCCGCAATTACGCAGTGAAGCCGGGGTGTCCATCTTTGGCTTCACTGAAGAACAGCGCAGGCGCCGGGAGGCGTGCCTCATGAATAAGCCGGACCGATCTCACCAAACAGCGTCGATCGGACCCTTATCTAAGTAAGTATAAAGGTTTTTAATTTTTAATGCGCCTGCGGATTGTATTACAACAGGGTGATTTGGGACACTAAACCCCAGGTCTATAAAGAACTGTGGGTAGTTTAGTGTCCCTGATTGACATGACAGATTCCCTTTAAAAAGGCACAATTTTTGTGCAGAAATTCTCACTTGCACAAAAAGATTTCTACTTCTTTCATGAGTTGTATGCCGGTTTTCATGATAAGTCAGCCCCTCTGTGCTTGTGTCTGTGGGATGGAGAAGCCATCATAGCACTTTGTACCACACAGGGTGCCCGGAATAATGGACAGGGTTATTCTAGCCAGATAATAGTTCTACTTACGGTCATGTTTTTCACTACTCCAGGCCTCTGAAGGTGTTTTAGGATCAGTAAACTTTCAAGGTAATACAATATGTCGAGTTGATGGTTGACATGAAGTTTCTTATTGTTTTTGGCATCTCGGATGGCTTGTAGGAAGGGTGGCCTGGCTACATTTAGCAGGCGTCGGCACTCCTGTGGGGTTGTACAGGTTCCTATTAATGCCGAGTACCTAGAAGGAAGGAATAAAAGCTATAAAAATTGCAGTAACATTGAAGTGGCTGGGTATAGTAAAGTGTTAAAGATCAAACATGCAAGCTTAAAGGGGATGTCCACCAACATTAAAAGTTATTCCACCGTCGAACAAACGTAAATTGATAAAACTTACTTACGCTAGGTTCACACTAGCGTTTGGCTCTCTTTCGTTTGGGTTTGCGTGGGGACCCCAAACATGGAGAGCCCCTCCGCTAAAAAAGCGGTTACCAGCTTATAATGGGATCTGTTGGGTTTTTGCCAATTTTATACTGAAATCGGCAGAAAAAAAAAGGTTCTTTGTGCAGGAATTTTAGTAATGTAGATTTAAACTACAACCAAATACCTTTTTATGTCGCTAGAAACCCCTTTTTCCCCTTCCTGCAGAATGACAAAAATAGACATCTTTTTTTGTGGTAAGAAGCCTAAGGAGAGGGCTCAGGAGCTGATACATGGCAGATTCCTGCTGTATAATACAGACTGTACTATGAGCTGTAAATGGTGCAAGCAATTAATGGATCAGTTAAAAAAAACGGACAAATTAGCATCAGTTAGTGTCCATTAGCATCAGTTAGTGTCTGTTTTTTAACACTGTCCGTTTTTTTTGTTTGTTTGTTTCTTCTTTCTGGGCATGCGCAGAAAAAAACGGACATAAAATAACGGACAGTAAAGTCCTGCATGTAGGATTTTTTGTCCGCGGAAAAAAACGGACTTCTGACGGATTGGGTGTAAACGGACACAAACGGACACAATATTAAAACCCATTGAAATGAATGGAATTTTTAATGGACAATAGCAATGGACACTACTGACGGTCACCAGCGGTAGGGTGAACGCTCCATTAAAGGAATTCATGAAATGATGTCATTACCTTTTAGATACCATTTCCTTGCAGACCTCCTTGCTTAACTGTTTCTGCGTGTCTTCCAAAACACGGAGGAAGTAGACGCAATGCTTGTAAAGTTTTGGCCTTTTAATGGCTAAGTTTGTTGCTCTCAAGTTATACTTGAGGAACCGCCTGATGCTTTTCAGGTATTTGACGGCGGTCTGACTTTTGAGGCTGCATCTTCTCAGTTTACAGAAAAACTTGCTTGTTTTTTCCACTTCTTTCACAAAATTCAGGCTCACTCTTTTTTTATCAATAAAAAACAAAAATCTTGATACGTTTTCCACCTAAAAGAGAAAAAAAAATGGATTCAACCTTGAAAAGTAAACCACACCATATGTCAACTGTGCAACAAAGTCTAGAACAGGGATACTCAACTGGTGGACCAGGGTCCGAACCCAGACCGCAGACAGCGGCTGCCCAGACCTCTGCCTCCCGACCCTTTTATTATGACAGCTGCATCTCCTGACCACTGTCACCAACCCCTGATATCTTACAATAACAGCAGAAGGGATCGTCAATCGTCACTACTGCCACTGTACATAGGAGAGTGATCTTGTGCAGGCAGCATGGACAGTTGCTGATCTCTGCTGTCGTTATTGTAAGGTTTCAGGGCTTGGCGCGATAGATCCTCCGCACAGTATAATGCTCCTTAGTGTACCCGTGCACAGTATAATGCCACCTTACTGTCCCCACACAGTATAATAACCCACTAGTGATCCCACACACATTATATTGTTCCCTAGTGTACCCATACATAGTATAATGCCACATCACTGCCTCCACACAGTATAATGCCCCATTAGTGCCCCCTCACACAGTATATTGTTCCCTAGTGTACCCATACATAGTATAATGCCACATCACTGCCCCCACACAGTATAATAACCGATTAGTGCCCCCTAACACAGTATATTGTTCCCTAGTGTACCCATACATAGTATAATGCCACATCACTGCCCCCACACAGTATAATGCCCCATTAGTGCCCCTCACACAGTGTATTGTTCCCTAGTGTACCCATACATAGTATAATGCCACATCACTGCCCCCACACAGTATAATGCCCCATTAGTGCCCCCTCACACAGTATATTGTTCCCTAGTGTACCCATACATAGTATAATGCCACATCACTGCCCCCACACAGTATAATAACCGATTAGTGCCCACAGCAGTATATTGTTCCCAGTGTACCCGTACACAGTTATGCCACCTTACTGTCCCCACAGAGTATAAAAACCCACTAGGGGTCCCACACACATTATATTGTTCCCTAGTGTACCCATACATAGTATAATGCCACATCACTGCCCCCACACAGTATAATGCCCCATTAGTGCCCCCTCACACAGTATATTGTTCCCTAGTGTACCCATACATAGTGTAATGCCCCATCACTGCCCCCACACAGTATAATGCCCCATTAGTGCCCCCTCACACAGTATATTGTTCCCTAGTGTACCCATACATAGTATAATGCCACATCACTGCCCCCACACAGTATAATAACCGATTAGTGCCCCCTCACACAGTGTATTGTTCCCTAGTGTACCCATACATAGTATAATGCCACATCACTGCCCCCACACAGTATAATGCCCCATTAGTGCCCCCTCACACAGTGTATTGTTCCCTAGTGTACCCATACATAGTATAATGCCACATCACTGCCCCCACACAGTATAATGCCCCATTAGTGCCCCCTCACACAGTGTATTGTTCCCTAGTGTACCCATACATAGTATAATGCCACATCACTGCCCCCACACAGTATAATGCCCCATTAGTGCCCCCTCACACAGTGTATTGTTCCCTAGTGTACCCACACATAGTATAATAACCCATTAGTGATCCCACACACAAGTATATTGTTCCCTAGTGTACCCATACACAGTATAATGCCACATCACTGCCCCCACACAGTATAATGCCCCATTAGTGATCCCACACACAGTATATTGTTCCCTAGTGTACCCATACACAGTATAATGCCACCTTACTGTCCCCTCACAGTATAATAACCGATTAGTGATCCCACACACAGTATATTGTTCTCTAGTGTACCCATACATAGTATAATGCCACATCACTGCCTTCATACAGTATAATGCCCCATTAGTGATCCCACACACAGTATATTGTTCTATAGTGTACACATACATAGTATAATGCCACATCACTGCCCCCACACAGTATAATGCCCCATTAGTGCCCCCTCACACAGTGTAATGCTCTTTAATGCCCCCAAAACACAGTATTAAGCTTGTTAGTGCCCCCATGCTGGTTAATGACATTGACCCCTCTATTCCATTTGACCACCAGGGAATGTTAAATGAATAAGAAAAATTACTTAAAAAATATTTCATGTCTAAACCTGAAGTGTTGTCTTAAAGACAGACACGTCTTATTGTCTAAAAAATACAGTAAATACAGGACATGCTCAGCTGTGGTTCAGCTCTGACCTTAACCTGATGCTAGACCCCAGCCACGGGACCTTTGTGAAAGATAGTTGAGTACCCCTGGTCTAGAAGCATTATTTTAAAGTTTACCTCTTGCTTATACTTTGGCACCCTCAGGGTGTTTCTCAGATAATAACCAAAGTTCTTTAAAACAGGGGTTTTAGTGGAGTGCCTATAGTATAGGCCCGCCTCTTTCATCTTCTTTTTGGGTAACAATTTCCAATTTCGAATGTGAAACCTGTTTGCCAAAAACATAACATGAGTACTCTGGACCTTTTATTTTTCATTATACATTCAACCTTTTATAGCTTTTGGTTGGCCATAGGGGTTACAATAGTATCATCTAAACTTGCCAAGTTTGGAAGACCAGCCAACCGTCTACTATTGTTCTGACTTTCCCCAGTTGCAGATGCCGGGAGAATGAAGGATGTTGGATTACGACATGCCTGATCCTTCTGTTCTCAGGGGGAATAAGAGGCCATCAGAGGAGTCTGGCACCAATTTTCTTTCCTCTTCTCAACACATACATGTTCATTCAATGCAAGTGTCCATATCTATGTGTGGGGTTACTGGGTTATCCCTACTTGTAATACATTTTATTTACCCAATATAAACCAGGTCCATTACATGCTACTTAGCACAGCAGGCAAGTTCTTAGACGTAAATGTTCTAGTTGGCGTATTTGTACACCTCTGCTTATACCTCTATACATTTTGTCAGTCTAGTGGATAAAGTATATTGACTGGTCTTTATAGTTTATTAATGTATCATATAGAAGTCCACCTTAAAGGGGTTGTCCCATTGTGGACACTTATCCCTCCGAAAGTCCCCCAAAGGCCTGCTTTTGAATGGAGATCCAGTGTGCTTGCGCCATTCACTGCTATGAAACTGTAATCTCCAGCAGTGTCCACAGACCCATAGAAGTGAATGGAGCGATGGTGACACAAGCTCACTGGCGATCCATTCACAAGGAGGCCTTTGGGGGACTTTTGGTCCTCCTTATCACTGGGGAACCGGCGATGGGACACTGAGATGGACCAGATGTTCAAGGGTTAGAAACAGATGCCCAAATTATTTTTATGAATACTCATATATAATATAACATATATCCCCCTTCCCCTGACCAACTAGCCTTATATAAAAATAATGAAAAATAAATGTCCACCCAGCAGGCCAAACAAGGGCATAGAAGAGAGAACCTTTGGTCTTCGGCGCTGTCCTCCACCAACTCCTCTGGAGATCCTTCCTCTGATCCAGTATCCGCTTCTTCCGCATCCTGTGATCTTGACCATTGTTAAGTAGTTAAAATAACTGTTAGAAGCCATTTTGCACATTTAGGGCCCTGACACACTATTGACTATGATATAGTGTTCCAGGCCTCTCTTTTCACATCACATTTAGAACCTACTACAACAGATATACATCAGGAGGATACCTCGATATACAATATTCCGGCAATGTATCCCGATGTACAGACATACCGAAGTATATGTCATCCATGGACAACATTGCAAAAACAAAAAAGGTACATCATACAATACCCATCTATCTAGATATAAATATATACATATTATTTTCAGTATAGTTTTGTTAGAAAAGTGTAGCCAGATTGCAAAATCACAGGTATACTGACATATTCTGGTCTGACAGAGGTTGAATGGTTACTATACAGATTCAGTCATGTAATTGGAGCCCTATGGGTGAATTTGGCTTTTCCTAAATTATATACCAAACTTGTGCTCTAAATGGAATGTGGACTGAGACTTGGCTGTTTTTAGTATGTGTTATTCTAAAGGGAACCCGTCAAGTTGATTTAGGAAAGTAAATGACCCACAGGTCCTTATAGATGGGGGGGTTAGTGTCCCAAATTGTCCCACTGTAAAACCATCCGTATCTGCATTTAAAAAAATAAACCTTAATTAAAATTAACCTTAAATGATACTTACCTAGAGATGAGTCCGGGAAGTCTCATTGCACTCATCTCTGGTGCTCCCAACACCTGCGCAGTTCTTCAGTGAAGCTGAGGATGTATACCCTGGTCTTACGGCGCATAAGCCCGAGATCTGGTCTATGAACAGTGAAGGCGAGGTGTACTCCTCCGTCTTCAGTGAAGAACTGCGGTGCAGGAAGAACAGCCATTGCCGAATGTAGTGGAGGGGGAGGCAGCACCAAGATAGCGATTGGGGAAAGCCTGGTTCCCCGACCGCTATACACATAGTCTGCCCAGTTGAAGTAATTAAAAATAACAAACACTTAAATTCACCTCTCCTGGGCTTCTGACGATCTCCTGCATCCTCTTCGGGGCTCTTCTGGCCTGTGACACATGCCCCAGGGGTCACTGCTGGGTCCTATCCCAGCAGTCATGTGGGGAGCCCCAGAGCAGTGATGTCAGCACGCCCAACAAGACCGAAGAGGTCTAATCACAGGTCCCAGAGGTGACGTCTGGGGCATGTGACCTCAGTTGCAGGCAGAAGAGGACAGATGGAGCGAGGATGTCCAGGAGAGGTGAGGTAAGGTGAGTAAGTTTGTTATTTTCCATCACCTACCCTGGGCCTCCGATTATTATACACTGGGGTCTGGAGCGACCCCAGTGTATAACAATAGCATCGGGCATATTATACTGTGTGGGGGTCACTGTGGAACATATTATATAGTGTGTGAGGCCACAGTGGAGCATATTACGATGGGTGGGGGCCACTGTGGAGCATATTACGATGTGTGGGGGCCACTGTGGAGCATATTACACTGTGTAGGGGCCACTGTGGAGCATATTACACTATGTGGGGGCCACTGTGGAATATAATACATTATGTGGGGGCCACTGTGGAGCATATTTATACTGTGTTGGGACTACTGTGGAGCATATTATACTGTGTGGGGGCCACTGTGGGGAGTATATTGTGCTGTATGGGGGCAACTGTGGGGAGTATATTGTACTGTTTGGGGATCACTGTGTTGCATATTATACTGTAAGGGGGCCACTGTGGAGCATATTATACAGTGTGGGGGCCAGGTGGTGCAATCACGTTAAAAGAAGAAAGCTTGCGCTGCCCATATGTGCCTCCATCACATGACTGGTGTGTCCCACATTAACATACAGTAGGCAAATTCCACTGCAGGGCCACCTGTCAGAGTGGCCCTGCATCTGTTGCAAAACTACAACCCAATCATGCTTGGACAGGTTGGGATGATGGGAGCAGTAGTTTGGCAACAGATGCAGAGCCACACAGGTTGTGCAAAACTGCTGTCCCCATACAATAGTCTTGCACAACAGTTGCCCTCCAGCAGCAGATCTCCACCATAATAATGTCAGCAACAGATCCCCCCATAAATTTCTTTTCTTATTTTCCTCCTCTAAAACCTAGGTGCGTGTCATGGTTTGATGCGTCTTATAGTCCAAAAAATACAGGATTTTAGTTTCAGTGCGGGCATGAGTGGCTTTACAACAGGGCAATTTGAGACACTAAACTCCCCATCTATAAGGACCTGTGGGTGGTTTAGTGTCCCAAATTGCCCTTACAGTTTCCCTTTAAGAAATATGACTTTTTTATTTTTTGGACAATTTATGTGATTTTTCCCTCACTAATTCATACTTGTTTTATACACAGTTTCTCCTTGCTATTTCAGAGTTATTAGGCACATGGGGGGAATTTATTAAGACTGATATTTCCTTCATCAGTCTTTCCATCCATTTCCCTACTGGCATGAGACTTCGGCCTGTTTGTATTTCTGGCGCTCGCAGGAGGTCAAATGCGCCGAAATTGAAATCTGCGACAGTGAGGGACTGGTATAGATTTCAGGTGTAATTCACACCAGTTTTCTGATGGGAGTTATAGTAATTCTAACAGGTCAAGCCAGCCCTGCCCTGGCACACCTTGATACCACACCACTCTGCCCAATTGGGCGCAGAAAGTGGCGAATCTTTGACACAAATATGAGCTATGCACTAAATCTACACCTGTTCTCTGGCGTAGATGAAATAGTAAATTCCCCCCATGTTTCGTAAAAATAATACATTTTTCTGGGAAAAACATAACCCTAAAATCGAGTTTTGTCTTTTCAATTATCTAACGTTAAGGTCATGCGAAGAGGCAGACGTACCTTAGTGCCCCAGCAGGTTTATTTCTTACAATCAACCCTTTGTTTTCCAGAAAGCTGATGAAGCTATTGGTACTATGTAGACTGGCAATTTCTACATAATCCACAATTCTGTCCTTTTTTATGAATGTTCTCAGGCTGTTTTCAGCCTCTCTTACAAGGCGCCTGATCTCTGCAGTGGAGGAATTCTTTCCACATTTCTTTTGGAGATGGGTGAAAAGATGTTTTTCGGCTTTGTAACACATGGGGCAGATCAGCGTTATCTCGTATGTACTGAAAACACAAGAGGAGAGTATATTTTATTCATTATTTTATTGTTATTTTTTAGAGCAGTTCTAAGGATTTGATACAGTATCACACACTAGATTATTATGGAAGAGATTACAGATACTAGGATTAGTAGGGAATAGATTAAATATTCCTGGTTATATACAGTATAATACACACGTGGACAAAATTGTCGGTACCCCTCTTTTAATGAAAGAAAAACCCACAATGGTCACAGAAATAACTTGAATCTGACAGAATGGAATTTGCCAAACTACATGTTGACAAGCCACAAGGTTTCTGGGAGAATGTCCTATGGACAGATGAGACAAAAATCGACATTTTTGGCAAGGCACATCAGCTCTATGTTCACACACGGAAAAATGAAGCATATCTTGAAAAGAACACTGTCCCTACTGTGAAACATGGAGGAGGCTCTGTTATGTTCTGGGACACATTAGCATCAGTTAGTGTCCGTTTTTTAACACTGTCCGTTTTTTTTTTTTTTTTTTTTTTCTGCTTTCTGAGCATGCGCAGGATAAAAATGGACATAAAATAATGGACAGTAACTGATGGCTATCAGTTACTGTCCGTTATAAGTCCGTTACCCATAGACTTCAATGTTAAAAAAATAATGGACGCTTGCTGTCCGTCAAGAATCCATTTTTTTCAAACGGACAAAAAGTCCTGCATGTAGGATTTTTTGTCCGCGAAAAAAAAAATGGACTTCTGATGGATTGGATGTAAACAGACACAAACGGACACAATATAAAAACCCATTGAAATTAATGGAAATTTTAACGGATTTCTGACGGTTCAGCTAGTGTCCGATGCTAAAATCTTGTAACGGACACTACTGACGGTCACCAACGGTAGTGTGAACGCCCGCTAAGCAAATCAGACCCCGCCCCCAGTGCACCTGAAGTCTGATTTACATATCCATATACAGACAGTCAGGTTTGTAGCCATACAGGTATGTATCTGCCCCATTAACCCTTACACTGCACTATTATTGGATTGGAGGCCAAAAACCTCTTCTGTTCAGCAGCAACCCTTTGACTGACAAGGCACAAAAAAAGCATCTAAAACGAATATTCTATGAGGTGCACCACATGCATGCCCGAGTTAGGCGCCAGCTACAAAACAAGCCATAGCCCCCACTGAAGTGTTAACCACAGTGCCCCTTCTCTTCCCTGGGACAGTTATAATGCTATTAGTTCAGTGATGCTAGCATGGACCAGTGACTAGTGTGTACGTACCTGTGCACGCACACACATGAGCAGATACTGAGCTTGTGCAGGTACACACTGCTGTACATGCGGCAGGCACAAAACTTACTTACATAGCTCTCCATACCCTTCACTTGCAGTACATAGCAATACCCCAGTAAGGGTATGTTCACATCTGCATTTGGAGGCTCAGTTACAGTGTGTGTCAAAAATCGCTGGATGAAAAACTGCTGGAAATCCGACTTTTTCCTCCAATAGTTTCAGTTTAAAAGAACGGACACCTGGCAGATCCCATTTAGTTCATGGAGTTCGTTGGGCTCCATATGTCACCGCTGTTTTAGTGGCTCACCTCTCTGTTGTTCTAGTCTTCCGATGGACGAGAAGAACAGACAGGCCGATGCTAGTGTGAGCCTAGTGTAAGGCCTCATGCACATGACAATGAAAACAGCCATTTTTTTAACAGCTGTCACAGGCCCATTTTCAGAAGAATTAACAGTCTATGGTTGTATTCACACCGCCATGACTTATGACTGAACACTCTGATTTTGGTGGGACCATCTAATGTGTATGGGGGTGTCCTGATTTTCTCCATTGGCACAAGACCTGCGCGTGTCCCACCCGTGAGCAGAAATCAATGGAGAGGTGACCGCGCTTTCTCCATTGAGCTCTGTGGGAGATTCGGATGCAGTGTTTAGGACAAGACAGAGATTGCAGGACCCTAATTTTGGAAATAGGTGCAGAGCTAAGAAGAGGGACCTGCATCAATCATACATTCAGCATGTAGCACATAAGGGCTTATTCACACATCCTATTCTTGTGGACATGTAATGTCTGTGTTACTCCTGGACAATACACATTCCTGGCCAGGATTAACACAGGCATCACATGTCCCCAAAAAGCTGTACTAACAGGTTAGGCTATGTTCACTTCTGCATCAGAGTCCGTCCTGAAATTACAAAAAGTCTTGCAAGGCCATCTTTTGATGTCAAGGAAAAAGCAACAGATACACTAAGGATCCCATTATGGTCAGTGGGGTCCCTTGGGATCCGTTGCTATCTGTCATAGAAGGGATCCATCTTTATTGTTTAATCCGTTCTTCTGGTCCTACGATGGAACGGATTAAACAACGCAGATGTGAATGTAAGTGTCAGAAAACTAACCTACATGTATAATATACTCATATGTCAAAGATATTCAGCTCCTCACATCTGCAAACACAACCTAAAAAATCTTCAATACTAAGGGAGCGTTCACACCACGGATAGTAGTGTCCGTTACTAGCATCTGTTACAAAATGTTAACAATGGACACTAACAGAACTGTCATAAATCTGTTAAAAATCCCACTGATTACAATGGGATTTTATCTGTTGCCCATTAGTGTCCGATTACACCAAATCCATCACATGTCCGTTTTTTTCGCGGACATAATATCGCGGGGTGCAAGACTTTAGTGTCCATTCACAATAACGGACTTATGACGGATGTCAAGAGTCCGTTATTTTTTAACAATAATGTCTATGGCTAACGGACAGGCCTCCATTATACTGTCCGCTATTACTGTCCATTTTTTCTGCACATGCTCAGAAAGCAGAAACAAAAAATAAATAAATAAAAAAAAAACAGACACTGACTGATGCTAATGTGTCCATTAAATGGGTCAGTTAAAAAAACGGACACATTATCATCAGTTAGTGTCCATTAATGTCTGTTATGATAGGCGTCCATTTTTTTAACGGACACTATCAGAACGGACATCCAATGGTTGTGTGAACGACCCCTAAGTCTACATCTGCACCAGGCTGTCCATTGCTTTGATCTGTCAGAGGACCAGAATAACGGACAGGCTGACCGCTAAAATAGCGGTTACATACAGAGTCCGATGGATCCCATTGACTATGATGGGGTCGACCGGGTGTCCGTTGTTTGTAAACTAAAAGCGATGGGTGAAAAAGCTGTGCGTGCAGGACTTTTTCATCAACCGATTTCAGACGAACACTGCGACTCCGTCTCCTCCTACGCCATACAGTGTATGTTCAGTGCATGCACTGGGAAAGCACCAAGCACAGACAACAAACGTATCACTAGTTTAACCACAGGATGGCACCACACAGTCAATGAAAGCGAAAATCTGAAACCAAAATTCATGTGACCTCACACCTGTTGTGAAATTTACACCCATCATTTTTAATAAAAGCAATATCTGAACTTGACATTGAGGCCATGATTTCCCAAGAATTTGCTCATACATAATATAACACAAGCAGTTATCACATAGTGTCAGGTTCTCACCTAGAGGCCATGGTAGTGGCGGCTTCTACAGATGTAGGAATAATATTCTAGATTAATATGATCTAAAATAACTCCTCAACCGGTATGGAGAAAGCAGCAGGCAGCAAGTGCTGATGGCTCCAAAGAGACTCAGTCAGAAGAAAATCTGGTAGACACTGCCATCCTTATGTAGGGTTTGTTACAGAGAGACTGACCAATAGGATTCTTCCTCCAGCTCAGTGGGAAGGGACAGACCACCCCCTGTGGGGACATCACCTAATGGTGGGCAGAGATATGACAGCCTAAAGAGAACTACCTAAGAAGTCACTTGTAGGCTAAGGCACCATAGTGGGCTCCAGTGAAAAAGCACTGCAGGAAAAAACGCGGCAGCAACACATCGCGGTTTTTCCCGCAACACTTTTCACAGAAAGTCCGCAGACTTTCTGCTTCCAGCGTTTCCGTATGTATAATTGACCTGCTGGAATTTCCAAAACCGCAACGGTTTTTGATATCGCAGTGTGTCCGCTGGGCGTATCTTTCCGCAGTGTGTGGATGGGGTTCGCTAGAAGCCACAACGCAATCCCAGATCTGTCTCACAATTTATGCCACCACCATAGTGGACTTAGTGACTTACCGTGGCAGCTTATATCTTATATCCATACACTGGGGGAATTTATTAAGACTGGTGTTCTATACTCCCCTGCGGCAAAATGTGTAGATTTCCTATATTTCCTATATAACTCGCACTTGTTGTCTAGCATGTGCACTTGTAAATATAATGAGCGAGGCATCCCCGGCCCTTCTTGGTGTCCACCCTGCCCCCTTTCAAGCAAATCTCAGAAAGATGTAAGTGGCACATCTTCAGTGCAGGGTAGGATCATACATGAAAGATACACCACAGCTATTCCCATATACGCCAGATGAATAGTAAATGTCCCCCATTGTGACGGGGCTGTGCTTGGTACTGCAGTTCACTTTAAAGGGACTGGGGTGCAAACAGGGCATGTGACCAAAGAACGTGACATCACTGGCCTGCAAAGAGAAGCAGCCCCCATCCGAGAGCTGCCGCCACTTTGAGCAGCAGATCTGTGGGGGTCCTGGATGTCAGACCCCACTGATCAGATATTGCTGACCCGAACGTACAATATCACAAACCCCTATGATGTTGTGAGCTTGGTCAGTAGACTTGTGGTCCTTCATGTAGATGCAATATGGATCCCTTATATGCTTGTCTGAATTTGGCCTTAGGCTGCGTTCTAACATGGCAGCAGCTGCATGTGGATGAATTCCCGCCAGCATGTGGCTGCCAATGATCGTAAGATTATACAAGTAAGCAAAGGTGTTTCCTGCATACTTGTACCATCATTGGTGGCCGCATACAGGCGGGGTATTGTCTACAACTGGTTGCTGCTACGTTGGAGCAGCCTTAGGCCTCATGCAAATGAGCAGATACAACCTGGACAATGTGGAATGTATATTGCTGTCATTCCAGGACTGAATTTGGTTCAGAGATTGGGACTCTTTGCACCCTAGTGATGTATAATGCTAGGAGCCCCTACCCCCTCTTCCTCACCGTATATACACACATGGACAAAATTGTTGGTACTCCTCGTCTAATGAAAGAAAAACTCACAATGGTCACAGAAATAACTTGAATCTGACAAAAGTAATTTGCCAAACTACATGTTGACAAGCCACAAAGCTTCGGGGAGAATGTCCTATGGACAGATGAGACAAAAATTGACATTTTTGGCAAGGCACATCAGCTCTATGTTCACAGACGGAAAAATGAAGCATATCTTGAAAAAGAACACTGTCCCTACTGTGAAACATGGAGGAGGCTCTGTTATGTTCTGGGGCTGCTTTGCTGCATCTGGCACAGGGTGTCTTGAATCTGTGCAGGGTACAATGAAATCTCAAGACTATCAAGGGGGTTCTAGAGAGAAATGTGCTGCCCAGTGTCAGAAAGCTTGGTCTCAGTCGCAGGTCATGGGTCTTGCAACAGGATAATGACCCAAAACACACAGCTAAAAACACCCAAGAATGGCTAAGAGGAAAACATTGGACTATTCTGAAGTGGCCTTCTATGAGCCCTGACCTAAATCCTATTGAGCATATTTGGAAGGAGCTGAAACCTGCCGTCTGGAAAAGGCACCCTTCAAACCCGAGACAACTGGAGCAGTTTGCTCATGAGGAGTGGCCAAAATACCTGCTGAGAGGTGCAGAAGACTCATTGACAGTTACAGGAATCGTTTGATTGCAGGGATTGCGTCAAAAGGTTGTGCAACAAAATATTAAGTTAAGGGAACCGTCATTTCTGTCCAGGCCTGTTTCATGAGATTTCTTTTTAAAAAAATTCTGTTGAAGCATGGTTGGAAAGCAATGTCTGACTTTCATTTGTTCATTTTCATAGAATTGTTATATATTATTACTTTTGTCAGATTCAAGTTATTTCTGTGACCATTGTGGGTTCTTCTTTCATTAAATGAGGGGTACCAACAATTTTGTCCACATGTGTAGCATAGGACAGTATATCCACAGGGCGGCAGGGACCTCTAACATCATAGATCACAATAATTCAGAGAGTCCCGGTCTCTGGTAAATATTCAGATTGGGTAAATGCGGGAACTATACTGTCCAGATTCTCCAGACTGTAGTTGCCTGTGTGCATGGGGCCATAACAGTATTTTTACACAGGACTTTTACAAATTTTCATAAATGCTCATTAGATGCATCCGGTTCTGGGAAAGCTGGGTGGCAAGCAATATGGCAGCAACTATAAACATTTCTTATATTATAATGTGACTGACTGTCCCTGTATTTGCAATAAGTATAACAGTATATGAGTTATTTCCCATGTTAGTACCATATACAGCCCACTGACTGTTACGGCGCGGTCCTTGCTGCTCAGGTCACTGTATAACCTCTGCCATGCCTGGTGATGAGCACTACCGGCTCTGCTATGTCTCCTGCACCAGCTCCAGCATCTGCAGCCTGCAAACCAGACACAACAAACAATTGTTACATTATGTATCACTGTATACAGGTCAGACAGAGAGCACGTTAACCTCTTAGATGCTGGTTAATACTGGGCATAATACAACAGTAATAGAAATGAATGGCAGTGGCTGTAAGGGGTGCGTGTCATCCTCCAATAAGCAAGTCACATAGTTAGCGCTGGTGGCATGTCCCAAATTTATTACATATCACACATGAAACGCAGTGACATGGCAGTGTCTGGGTGGGGTCTCCTCTCCCCGGCTCTCAGCCTTCAGCTGCCCCTCTAAAATATGCTATAGATATACAAAAAGGTAAAATCCCTTTAAGCTTCACAATGGGGCTCTCTCCCTGCCTGTCTCTGATTAAAGGGGCACTCTAGGGGTTATCCGCCTGTCATTATTGGGACATTCTGGTCTGATTTTTCACGGTCATTTGGCATCTGTCTAGGACATGGTCATGTTCTATTTTAAGTGATCCCATAGAATGAACCATGAAAAAAAGGACATTGAAATCAAGGTGTTCTAAAACCAGTCAGCCATCGACCATTGTGTGAATCTAGCCTTGGGCCTTATTCAAACAACAGCGAAAAATGTCCGTGTGATGTCTGTTTTGTAATGCCCATCGCACGCGGGTTTTGAGAGCGCAATGATTTCATTCCATTCACATGTCCAAGATCGTGACATGATCTAACCTTTGTCCGTTTTCATGGACACATCAATGGAAATCAATGGATCCATTTTTAACGGATTTTGTTTGCTGTGTCCATTAAAAAACGGATTTGTGGGTTGGACCAAAAAAGAAAGGCCCATGAAAGGAAACCTTTTTATCACTGACAGATAACAAGTGATACAAAACAGATGAGTCTCGGCCATTAAAAACGGAAACAAGGCAAAACAGGTGTTAAAGACATATACATCCACTTCTAACGCCCATTAGGTTAAAATCGTCACTGTCATGTGAATAAGATCTTAGGGGTCGTTCACACTACAGCTGGTGACCGTCAGTACTGTCCGTTGCTATTGTCCGTTACAAGATTTTAGCAAGGGACACTAGCTGAACCGTCACAAATCTGTTAAAAATTCTATTGATTTCAATGGCATTTTATCTGGTGTTCGTTAGTGTCCATTTACACCAAATCCGTCACATGTCCGTTTTTTTCGCGGACAAAAAAATTCTGCATGCAGGACTTTTGTGTCTGTGAAAAATAACAGTTACATGACGGACATCAAGCGTCCATTATTTTTTAACATTAAAGTCTATGGGTAACGGACAGTAATGGACGGGTGTCCGTTTTACTGTCCATTATTACTGTCCGTTTTTTATCTGTTGCCCGCACATTAGTGTCCGTTTACACCAAATTCAACAGATGTCCGTTTTTTTCGCAGACATAATATCGCGGGATGCAAGACTTTAGTGTCCGTTCAAAATAACGGACTTATGACGGACGTCAAGCGTCCGTTATTTTTTAACAATAATGTCTATGGCTAACGGACAGGCGTCCATTATACTGTTCGCTATTACTGTCCATTTTTTTCTGCACATGCTCAGTTAGTGTCTGTTAATGTCTGTTATGATAGGTGTCCGTTTTTTTTTTATTTCAATAGATTTTTATTGGTTTTTCAAAACAAAGCAACAGTAAAACATAATCAACAGTCTAGCAACAGATGTATGATGTAGAGAACAACCAAGGATATCAAAGTGAACAGAAGTCAAGTCGTTCAGACATAAAATGTCGTACAAAGATACTTAAGCGACTAAGACTGTAAGGGGGGAAGACGGGGGGGAGGGGTAGTTACACATTACTGGGATAGGTAAGGTAAGACATAGGCCCATCGAGACAAACATTAGTACATAAAGAAATAACTAAGAAATAGATAATATATAATACAGGACCAGCTGCGCCAGTCCAATCAGGAGAAACGAGGCGTATAAACTGTAATCCACTTCACCCAGTTAGACTGAAATTTATCCCGTCCGCCATTTCTACTAGCATACATCTGTTCAAATTGGCAATTAGTGGTCACTATCAATATCAGTTCAGACAAGGATGGGCAAGTGTCAGTCTTCCACTTGCGGGCTATCAACAATCTTGCGATTCCGAGGACCTGACATATAACAGTCCTATTACTGTACGGAACCAAGTGAATGCCAAGCAACAGCAAGGCTAACCCAGGGGAGGGAACAAGATCAGAACAAAAAAGTCTATTAATCAGCGAAAAGACTGAGGACCAAAAGGGGCATATAGTTGGGCAATGCCAAAAAATATGAAACATCGTGCCTACTTCGCCGCAACGTCTCCAGGAGTAAGGTGTGCAGTTAGGATAGAATTTTGCCAGGCGGAGTGGGGGGTAATACCAGTGCAAGAGAAGTTTGCTAAACTGGTCCCAGTGAGATGCACACACAGTGGAGCATTTCGCCCAATGAATCGCCTCGCGCCACCGATGTACATCAAACTGGCAACCAAGATCGTCTTCCCACTGCAGAATTGACTTAGTCTTCTGGAAGGTACAATCCAGAGTCAAGGCCTTATAAAGAGTTTTAGTCTTGACAACAGATTAGGGAGAGGACAGAGCTAAAAGATCGACTGCCAGCTGTGGCAAGAGAATCTGCTGCTGTGAGGGATGCTTATTCAGATAAGAGACCAATCTATTATATGTAAATTCTTCAGAAGCAGGTAGGCCGAATTTTTCCCCAATCATTACAACCGGTGCCAGGCCCTTGTCTAGATATAAATCAGAAACGGACTGGACTCCACACCTGTTCCATACGTCCAGAGATATATGGGGTATTTTATGTGAGAGCACAGACAGAGGAATATTGAAAGACAACCTAGGTATAAAACTGTCATTAACAGCACATAGCGAATCCCAAGCTGCCACAGTGGCAGCAACTGCAGGGGGCGTAGAGGACGGCATGCCGCCCGAGCCCCTTAAAGAAAGCAAACGGTCCTTCCAGTTGGTCACCTGTGCTAAATGGGATTCCATAATAGGCCACAGATTATCATGGCTAGTGGTGAGCCAACATGGTTGATCCTATCGCCAAGCGAGTCGACAATGGAGGATACATTAAGCATGAAGCACATCAGAATCCGTAAGATGAGGCTCCTCAGACTGCGTCCCAAATCTGGATTCAGAACAGAAATTAGTGTCCCATTTTACTCTTTGCTTAGCAGGACTCTGATTTGGGGTTGCTGGATCGTGTGATGGTGTTGAAAAGCACGTGATGAGGCACGTGATGACACGTGAGCCTGTCCCCCCTGCATAGTAAAGCTGTCCCCAGAGGATTGAGATGCCGAGGGGGAGACCGTGTGAGGAGGAGAGGGCATACCCGACACTGCTCCGCGATCTGCCAGTACCTCAGCGTTCGCTCCTGTCAGCAGCGCCGCACGACCCACATCGGCGCCATCTTGGGTATGAGCAGGCGCCGAGAAGAAATCTGTAAGTTGCTTTGGCGCCCCCTTTTTCCCCTGTTTCGCCATCTGGGCAGGTCTGTGTGATGCCGCCTACTCACTAAACGGGTCCTCTGCTGCTAACTTTGTGGAGAGCGATGCTGCGTGCCGCTGAACCGATGTCTGCAGCGGAGCTCAGATAAGCTGTGGCCATCTCCAATGCGGTCCAAGCCACGCCCCTCCGTTTTTTTTTAATGGACACTATCAGAACGGGCATCCAACGGTAGTGTGAACCCAGCCTTAGTCTTCCAGCAACAAGTCCTTTGTGAGCCTAGCCAGCCCACACGATTTCCCCTGTGACTGTCACCCAGAAGACTCTCATTACATTGTACATCAGGGCTAGGCAACTCCATTGTACATCTTTGGCATTCCAGCTGTTTTAAAACTACAACTCCCAGCATGCATACTTGCTCTGCTGTTCTTGGAACTCCCATGGAAGTGAATGGAGCATGTTGGGAGTTGTAGTTTCACAGCAGCTGGCGTGTTGAAGGTTACTGAGCCCTGTTGTACATGGTTCTGTCTTGGTGCAGAGACTGGTGACACAATGCGCCACCTCAGTAACAGAAGGGGCAGACTCTCTGCCATAAGAGGCGGAGGAGTGACACCATTGGGGCACCACTGATCTATGTGAGGCCCTAAATCAGAGTGTGGAGGGTCTGTGTGAATCTGAATCTGGTCACTTGGAGATAAGCTTGACCTTCTGTAGGTGGGTCTGGAAAACCTGGAAGCTATGAGAGTGTGGAGGTGACCAGAGGTCAGGAGATGTGAGGCAGACCTGTGAGGAGCAAATGAGAGTGAAGAAGACAGTGAGAAGGGGGCAGTATGACTAAACTGCCATGCAAAGCATGCCGTGTGGTTCAGGGAGTAGACACTCAGCTAGCAAACGCTCATTGATGGTCTGGGGACTGATAATGCCACCTGTCTTGGCAGGCTGGTGAAATAACTACAGTGGGAACTAGTTGCCCTGCAAGCCTGACGTGTCCTGGTGGTCCCAGCCTAGAGTAGACTGAGTGTAGAAGATGCTGTGTAGTGATGCTGTGAGTGTAGCAGGTACAGTGTCCATATTTACAGTGTCCATATTAGGACATCCTCAGATATCAGTGTCAAACATCAGATTAATAGCAGTTTACAACAGTGACAACGACTTTGATTCTGACAACGACTTTGACTTTGATTCTGACAACGACTTTGACTTTGATTCTGACAACGACTTTGACTTTGATTCTGACAACGACTTTGATTCTGACAACGACTTTGACTTTGATTCTGACTTTGATTCTGACTCTGACTTTGACTTTGATTCTGACTTTGATTCTGACTCTGACTTTGATTCTGACTTTGACTCTGACTTTGATTCTGACTCTGACTTTGATTCTGACTCTGACTTTGATTCTGCCTCTGACTTTGATTCTGACTCTGACTTTGATTCTGACACTGACATCTGCAGTTTCTGATTGGCCAACAGATGAGGTCCGCCCCCTATATAACTGTACTTTACAGGGGCTTCAGACTCTTCAGACCTCAGTCCTCACAATAGTGGCAGAAGAATCATTTCAGTGCATCAATAGGTACAGACATTTCTGACTTTTACTTATCCTAAATAATACTTCATGTTTACTGCTCCCTTAGGGGGCGTTCACACTACTGTTGTATGTCTGTTCTGATAGGGTCTGTAAAAAAAAATGGACACCTATCATAACAGACCGTAACTGATGTTAATGTGTCTGTTTTTTAGACTCTCCGTTTTTGCTTATTTTTTTGTTCTTCTTTCTGAGCATACGCAGAAAAAAAACCAACAGTATAACGGACGACCGTCCGTTACTTTCAGTTAGCCATAGACATTAATGTTAAAAAATAACGCACGGTTAATGCCTGCACCCCGCGTTATTCTGTCCGCTAAAAAAAAAAAACACATGTCATGGATTTGGTGAGAAAGGACATTAATGGACAACATATCAAATCCCAGTGAAATCCCCCTGGGCTATCTATAAATTTGCCAGTGGCTAACTTGTGGCAATTTATTGGCACAGCATAGTGAATGGCATCTAAACAGGTCCCATTCACACTGTGCAGTCTGTGGGCTGGTTGAAAAACTCAGATGACTTCTGACTTTCATCAGGTATCAGACAACTTTGTATCAGACCTCTTTGTATCAGAGCTCATGCAGCTTCTCAGCCTGCAGTCTTATACAATGTATCTTCTACTCCTGAGTGTGAGCAGTAAGTTCAGAGGTCAGTCATCCTGGCCAATCATTAGGAGGCACACAGTGTAACATTGTATGTGCTTCATAGCTGACTTGTGACAGTCACAGATGAAAGTCAGAAGTCATCTCAGTTTTTCAACCAGCCCAGAAACTGCATATAGTCAGGGTCAGGTGTCAGAGTCAAAGTCAGGTATCAGAGTCAGGTGTCAGAGTCAGGTATCAAAGTCAGGTGTCAGAGTCAAAGTCAGGTATCAAAGTCAGGTGTCAAAGTCAATGTCAGGTATCAAAGTCAGGTGTCAGAGGCAAAGTCAGGTATCAAAGTCTGGTATCAGAGTCAAAGTCAGGTGTCAGAGTCAATGTCAGGTATCAAAGTCAGGTGTCAGAGTCAGGTGTCAGAGGCAAAGTCAGGTATCAAAGTCAGGTGTCAGAGTCAAAGTCAGGTATCAAAGTCAGGTGTCAGAGTCAGGTATCAAAGTCAGGTGTCAGAGTCAAAGTCAGGTATCAAAGTCAGGTGTCAAAGTCAATGTCAGGTATCAAAGTCAGGTGTCAGAGGCAAAGTCAGGTATCAAAGTCTGGTATCAGAGTCAAAGTCAGGTGTCAGAGTCAATGTCAGGTATCAAAGTCAGGTGTCAGAGTCAGGTGTCAGAGGCAAAGTCAGGTATCAAAGTCTGGTATCAGAGTCAAAGTCAGGTGTCAGAGTCAATGTCAGGTATCAAAGTCAGGTGTCAGAGTCAGGTGTCAGAGGCAAAGTCAGGTATCAAAGTCAGGTGTCAGAGTCAAAGTCAGGTATCAAAGTCAGGTGTCAGAGTCAGGTATCAAAGTCAGGTATCACAGTTGTAAACTGCCATTAATCTGATGTTTGACTCTGATATCTGAGGATGTCCTAATATGGACACTGTAAATATGGACACTGTACATTAGAAAGTGCTGGGGCCACAAGGGGACAGCTGGAAGGTATGCATTACCAGAAGAGATACTTTTGGGCAGCTGACATGACAATACCTGAGGATGAGCTCTCTACTCTCACTGACTATAAGCAATAGACGATAACTCGGCTCCAGCAAAATGGCCGCCGCCACAGACAGTACAGTACTACAGAAAAATGGCTGCCACCATTCTCCTCAACAGTACAGTACTCTGGTGGATTCTGAACAGTGCTCGGCGGAAGGACTAACACCGTTCAACAAGTCACATGTGTGACAGAGCGGAGGAACTAGAAAACAGACGGACGGGCTACTTCCGGTGAGTCCTCAGTATATTCTGTCCCTTGTGCTCGGAGTCTCTTTATAAATTCTCCATTACATCCTGTCTCCTCCTGAGCGGTATACGGCGGCTCCTCACACTGTCTTACTGTATGTGTATGGTCTTTCTGGTCTCTTCTCCATATACAGGCCGCCTCTACTGGCCCCTATAGACCAGAGGCCTCTGCTGTGTACGGGATGTCTGCACTGCCAAGTATATAGTAGACCCTTATTATGTCCTCCTCTTATCCCTTATACAGGATAAGCCCCTGCCCACTGTTATATACAGGGACTCTTAGTACTACTATATGCAGGACTCCTCTGCTATCATCCCCTATAAATAGGATGGCGCCATCATTATATATATATATATCTATATAATTCTCTGTCTTCCTATATGTAGGACTCTTCTATCATCCCCTGTAAATAGGACAGCTCTATTGTTACCTGTATATAACGTTCCCTCTGTCTTCTCATATACAGGACTCCTCTGCTATCATCCCCTCTAACTAGGATGGCTCCATCATCACCTGTATATAATGTTCCCTCTGTCCTCCTATATACAGGACTCCTCTGCTATTATTATTTATTTATATAGCACCATTAATTCCATGGTGCTTTACATTTGAGGATTTACATACAGTACACATGATATACAAAACAGATAATACTAACAGTGACCAACTGTCACAGTGGGATAGAGGGCCCTGCCCGCAAGGGCTTACAATCTATGAGGGAAGAGGGATAGAGACAGAAGGTGGGGGTAGAGGCTGTTCAGGTGGTGGTGTGGTGACAGTAGCGTTATTGGAGGTTGTAGGCCTTCCTGAATAGGTGAGTCTTCAGGGTCTTCTTGAAGCTTGTGACTGTGGGGGACAGTCTTATGTGTCTTGGTAATGAGCTCCAGAGTATGGGGGATGCACAGGAGAAGTCTTGGAGACGTTTGTGTGAAGAGTGGAGTAGGAGGTCTTTGGAGGATCGGAGGTTACGTGCGGGCAGGTAGCGGGAGATTAGGTCGGAGATATATGGAGGGGACAGGCTGTGGATGGCTTTGTATGTCAGCGTTAGTAGTTTGAACTCTATTCGCTGGGCAACGGGTAGCCAGTGAAGGGATTGGCAGAGGGGAGCGGCCGATGAAGAACAGGGGGGAGAGGTGTATTAGGCGAGCAGCACAGTTTAAGGTGGACTGGAGGGGGGTGAGAGTGTTTGCTGGGAGTGCCATGGAGAAGAAAGTTACAGTAGTCAAGGTGGGAGATTATGAGGGCATGGACTAGCATCTTTGTAGTTTCTGGGGTGAGGAAGGAGCAGATTCGATGGATGTTCTTGAATTGGAGGTTTTGAGGGTTTGAATATGCGGCTTGAAGGATAGGTCAGAGTCTAAGGTTATCCCAAGGCAGCGGGCCTGTGGGACTGGGGTGAGAGTGGTTCCATTAATTTTGATAGATGGGTCAGGTAGGGGGGGTCGTGCGTGGAGGGGTGAAGATTATGAACTCCGTTTTCTCCATGTTGAGTTTGAGAAAGTGGGTGGAGAGAAAGGAGGCTACGGCTGCTAGACATACTGGGACTCTGGACAACAGGGAGGTAATGTCTGGTCCAGAGAGATATATTTGGGTGTCGTCAGCATAGCAATGGTAATGGAAACCAAGGGATTCTATGAGTTGGCCGAGGGTGTAGATTGAGAACAGGAGGGGTCCTAGGACGGAGCCTTAGGGGACACCTACAGAAAGAGGGCGAGGATGTGGTGTGAGAGTGGGAGACGCTGAATGTGCGGTTGGTGAGGTATGAGGAGATCCAGGAAAGGGTCAGGTCTGAGATGCCAAGGGATGAGAGTGTTTCTAGCAGGAGGGAATGGTCAACCATGTCAAAGGCAGAGGAGAGGCTCACAAAAAGAAAGAGAGAGAACTTTTAATGAATAAAGTGAGAACTACAGTTCAACCATACATGACTATAAGCCCTGATTGTCCAAGCGCTCATGTTGTCCTGCCAATTCCTTGGTTTCTATCCAAGTCTACTGCAAAGGCAGAGGAGAGGTCGAGGAGGAGGAGGACGACAGAGTAGTGACGTTTGGCTTTGGCAGTTAGAAGGTCATTCGTGACCTTGGTTAGGGCAGATTCTGTGGAGTGATGGGGTCTGAAGCCTGACTGTAGTCTGTCAAAGAGCACATTGGACGAGAGATAGGATAGGTCGGAGTGGACGTGTTGCTCCAGCAGTTTAGATGGGGCGATAGTTGGCTGGAGAGGACGGGTCGAGGGAGGGTTTCTTAAGTATAGGTGTGACGGTAGCATGTTTGAAGGTGGAAGGGAAGGATCCATTGGTTAGGGATAGGTTGAAGAGATGGGTTAGGGCAGGAGTAATGACTTCAGAGAGTTTTGGGATGAGATGTGACTGGATGGGGTCAAGTGCGCAGGAGGTGAGGTGGGATTTAGAGATTAGGGTGGAGAGCTTTTCATCAGTGATGGTGGAGAAGCAGGTTATAGATGAAGAGCACAGGACAGTTGGGTAGAGTGGTTGTCGGGGGTGTAGGGTGAGACTGTCTCTGATGGTGTCAATTTTGCTTTTGATATAAGAGGCAAAGTCATCAGCTGTGATAAGTGATCTCGGAGGGGGCGCAGGAGGACAGAGAAGGGAGTTGAAGGTAGTGAATAGCTGTTTGGGGTTGCGGGATAGGGCAGATATTAGTGTGGAGAAGTAGACCTGCTTTGCAGAGTTGAGTGCATTCTTGAATGTGAGTACTGCCTCTTTGTACCTAAGGAAGTCCTCCTGGGAGTGGCTTTTCTTCCAGAGGCGTTCTGCAACCCATGAGGCACGTCTCAGTTTTTTAGTCACGTCAGTGTGCCAGGGTTGCCTAGTGATTGGTCGGGCTCTGGTGTTAGTGAAGGGGGCAACAGAGTCAAGGGCTGAGGTAATGGTGGTATTGTAGAAGTCAGTGGCGGTATCTACATCCTGGAGTGAGATTATGTCAGTGAGTGGTAGGAAAGATTCTGAGAGCGTGCGGATGTCAAGGCGATTAAGGGTCCTTCGAGGTCATGTTGGTTTAGGGCTTGGGGAGTCAGTTACAGAGGAGAGGGCAGAGAATGTCAGCAGATTGTGGTCAGAGAGTTAGAAAGATTGACTAGAGAGCAGAGGCGGGTGAATATGAGGTCCAGCGTGTGTCCCTTGTGTGGGTGACAGAGGAGGAACATTAAGAGAGACCAAAGGAGGCAGTGAGGGACAAGAGACTGGAAGCGGAGGGGTGGTTTGTGTTAATGGGGAAGGAAGGATATGAAGTGCATTAGGTGGTGAAGTGGTCAATAAAGGCAGCAGTAGGTCCTGGCGGTCGATATATGACGGCCAATTGCTATCATCCCCTATAAATAGAACGGCTCCATCATTGCCTGTATATAACGTTTTCTCTGCCCTCCTATATACATGGCCCCTCTGCTTTCATCCCCTATAAATAGGACGGCTCCATCATCACCTGTATATAATGTTCCCTCTCTCCTCTTATATACAGGGCTCCTTTGCTATCTTAATCTATAAAGTGGACGGCTCCATCATCACCTGTATATAACATTTTATCTGTCTTCCTATATACAGGACTCCTTTGCTCTCATAGAACGCTCCATTATCACCTGTATATAATGTTGCCCTATATACAGGACTCCTCTGCTACCATGTTTCCCCCGCAGTATATACTGCCTCTATTGGCTTGCGCTCCTCCCATAGTGCATCCTGGGTCTATCTCTTCGGTGCACACACTGATGTGGCCGTCCACATGATGGACCACGTGAACCATCAGACCCGGCCACCTTCTTCCAGGCTCACATACCCATTGTAGGTGTTTTTGGCAGTGGACAAGGGTCAGCAGGGGCACTCTTACTGGTCTTGGGGCTATGCTGCACTACACTCAATGAGGCTGATAACTGACATACAGGGCATTCAAAAATGTGCAATTTTTTTCTACTTTGCGCCCCCACATTACTTTTATGGATGGTGCGATAGAGTTATTATTATTTATGCTAGTTTTCTGGTGTAAACGATGCCTGGAATCTACGTCAGCTGCAGGTTGGCACAGATTTCACTGTGCAGGTACATGACATGGCGAAAAGTGCGTCTAAGTTATGAAGAAGCGCAACCTCTGCAGGTGCAGGGGATGAATAGGCCCATCGTCATAAATACCCCCTCCCCACGCTGTGATACCCTGTGTGTACTGACACCATTACATCATAGCCAGCAGGACCTTTTTCAGCCATTTGTGCTAGAGCTGTTATTTTCCTTCACTCCTCACACATATCAATAAGCCTTTGGCACCCATGACCCTGTCCATGAGTCTCTGTTGTCCTTCTTATGGTAGGTACTACAGTACTTACCAGGAACACCCTGCTGTTTCGGACTCAGCAATCTCAATACCACAATTTCTCTCTTGCCAGAGTTGTGTCACTCATGTCACCTGTCATGGCTCTAATGCCTATTTGATGTATTTCCTGTAGGTTTCTTCAGTAAAGGATCCGTCCTGTCGAGTCCTCCAAAAAACAATGGTCCTGTTCCTGACTGATAGGCTGAGGACGGACAAGGACAGAAAAGACATGGCCGACAGGATATTAAAGCTCACCCTGGAGATCATCTACCTGCTGACTGGAGAGGTGAGGGATTCTGGGAATGATGTTACATGACCTCACAACGTCATAACTGTGTGACAGGAGCCTGTCTAATCCTCCTCAGTAACTGCGATAGGAGTTTGTGTCCCGCATGGAGAACCTGTATGGTACATTCCATGCTGGAGGTTCTGGTGCCGGTATGAGTGACTTATTGATCCTCCTGGATTGAAGCAGAAAAAGTGTGCCACTGCCTGATTCACAGTGTTACTAGGCAAATGTACTAGGCCTGATGTATTTGATGATAAAATGCATTAACAGGTTGGGGGGAGAGGGTAGGAGGTTGGTAGTAGTAGTCACTGTGGTCACGGTGGCAAAGATCTCAACCAGATGCTCCAGCTCTCCTAGGCTGTTGCCGTGCTGTGGGGGTCTGCAGTGTGTCTGATGGTGGTAGTAGTGGTTCCCCTGGGGCATGTCCTGAGCTTGATGCTGGTTGGAGTGACCATTTTGGTCGTGTGGGAAAAAAACTCAGGAGGCAGGGTTTTTGTACAACACATAGTATATATTGAGATAGAACAGGGTAGAGAGTTTTTGTAGAGCATCCACTAAGGGATGGGGCAGAGCTGGTTGATGGCATCTCCCTTGCTGGGACAGTCTTCCACTTTAGTAGTGTGCTATACCCCTCATTCACAATTTTCAGGCTGTGAGGTGTAGATTTTCAGGCTTGCCCTGTCTGTCATGAGGCTACAGGCAGGATAGTAGCTATGAGGCGCATGTAACTTTACCCTCATATGTGTATCTTGCACACTTGAATTTCCATGCGGCGAGCAAAGATAAATCCCATCTCCTGACTGCAGAACAACACACGACTGTCTGAGCTGGTGCTTTCCAGACTACCCAGAGGCTCTGGCTCAGTCTCCTAGCTTCTTACTCACATGGAGGAACAGAATAACAATCTCCTCCGCTACCCAGAATTCCCTAAGTCTGGGTAGAACCTTGACTTTCCCAATGGTTCGGTTCATTAAAAGGTACATATACAGTACATATGCTGGCTGATTTTCAAGGTTATACACACAGGTAAACAGAGTGACACATGATATACCTTTTTGGGAGACAGAGGAACCACTAGTTGTTGCCGGAGTGTCCTTTTAATAACATGGGTGCATGGTTGGAGGGATTCTGGTAATGTATATACTGATAGTTATCCGGATTTCTCTCCATACACAGGATTACACTGTAGTGAAGAAGACACCTGGAGAGCATGTGACCCCAAGTAGCCATCCCAATGTGTCAGGAGGATGGAGCAGGAACCAGAGCACGATGACGGAGCCTCCACCTCCATCACTGATACCTGAGAGGAACAACAATGAGAAGATCCTGGACCTCACCAACAAGATCATTGAGCTGCTGACTGCAAAGGTGAGCGCTGCTGGGACATTACACAGTAACACAGAGATGAACATCCAATCAGAATTTGGCTTTTATTTTTAGAGGCCCTATATAGGTGAACCTGACGTCTGGTCTGTGATGTGAATTTATGTAGGGATCTGGTCAGGGATCTGAATGATTTTAAGATCTGGGGGCTAAATACATTTTGGATTGTGACTTCTGAATTAGTTGTGGGGTCTGACAGATTCAGACTTCAGAGGTTCTGGTCCCAGTCATCTTACATGTGACTGCTCAGCTGCTCACAGGCCTCATGGCATCATCACTTCCGGTTTGGAGGGACATGGAAGCCTGAGGACTGGGGCAATTAATCGGGCTTATTACCTCAATTACGATTAATAGCGATTATTTAGGTCAAGCCACTTTTAAACCACGCCCCCTTCACTGTTTGATTAAGTGTTGGGCAAAACCTGCAAGGTTCGCCCAGCGGTTTCTTGAGACTGAACACTGCCTAACCGAATCTGCTATTATTATACTGTGGGATCTCTTCAGACCCCAGAGTTTAATAAGTGGAGGGCCAGGGGAGTTGATGATACATAAAAAACAGTGTTACTCACCTCTCCTGCGCTCCGTTGCAAGCCCCTGCAGTCTTCGACGCTTCTGACTGACGTCAGGTACCGCTGATTGGGCCTCAGTGACCCGTGGTGTCGTGACACATAGATGCAAGTCATGCCACGTGACGTCAGATAGTCCCTGTCATCTGCCAGAAGCACCGAAGACAGCAGGGAGTCACACCAGAACCTAGGAAAGGTAAGTAACTTTTTTTTTTTTTTATGTTTGCTTACCTCCCCTGACCCACCGCTTATTATACTCTGGGGTCTGAAGAGAATACATTTTCTGCCTGCTCTCATTCTCTGTGTTTGCTGCTCACAGGACTCCCCTGGTAGTGAGCTTGCAAACAAAACATCACAGATGTGGGAGCAACTTTTTACCTGTGATTTTATTACAGGGGAGAGTGGAGAAGGGGGGTACACAGAGAGGGAGAGCAAGAAAATAAATCATGGGAAATGTAGTTTGTTCACAGATTCACTACATGTAAATAACAGTGATGTGAGGAGCAGCAAGTAAAATAAAGCCAAGCAAAGGGTGCACAAGGGGACAGTGAGGATTTAGCACTGCTGCAGATGTATTTGCAGATCATTTTTGGAAGCTAGATAACCCCTTTAACTTTGTGGCTTGGGAGTCTGAGTTAATTTGGGCTTTCCCATCTACGCAACTTTTATGGCATAGATAAGTGTGGATGTAGTGCATCTTTGGTGCACCACCTTTTTTTTTGCCTAAGATGCGCCACGTTGCTCCTTCTGAAGACCAATGCGGCCTAGGGCAGAGATGCTTTGGCCCCAAAAATTTACTATAACTTACATTAGAAAGTTGGCTCGAGTTATACCTGAAATCGATGCCAGTTCTGCACATGGGAGTGCACCTGATTTATTAGTTGGCCGCAGAAGGCACCAGCTTCATTAAAACTGGTGTACAGAACACCAGTCTTAATATATCAGATCAATGGGGGTCTGACTCAGCGCAGCATCAGCACAGCTAGGATATGTACAGAGCTATGCCTGGTAAACATTGAAGGGGACGTGGCACTCGCTGGAGTGCAGTGACTCCTTCAGTCAACTCAACATCAGACCACCGCCTCCCTAATCTGATATTGGTGCCGTATTGGAGGCGGAGAGTTTAAAAAGGACATTTCCTCAACATGACGTGTATTGGGTTAACGTGCTTAATATATCTGGTGAATGTCATGTGTTATGTATTAATGTATCCTCATAATATCCAGTGCTGTGAGATGTCTGTACATTCTACAGGTTGGGGTCATTGTAAGTGAAGCACGTTCTTCAGCCATGTACACATTATCACATAACTTCTCGTATCTTTTTGCTCACATATTAGGGTGAAGATGTGACTAACGTAAAAGTGGAGGTAACACCAGGAGCAGAGATGTATGGGAGCAGCGGGCATCAGTGTAAGGAGGAGGAAATCCCTGTAGATATCACTCCAGGTGAGTAATAGCCCCTAAATCCTCCCTACCCAGGGTATGATGTCTTATTATACACCCTCCCTACTTGACCCTCACATGGATCATGGCGTCCAACTAGAAGGTTGAACATGAAGGCAGGAAGGGTTACTGGTGGATTTCCACACAGGTTACGGCTGGTCCCTGGGGGTCCTAGCTGGGGGATATGTCATCAGATTATTGTCATGGGACCCTTTTATCCAGTAAGGGTAGTCCAAGGTAAAACTGTGTAGGGATGGTTGTACACGTAGAGTTTCCTGGAGTTTTTAGCTGCTTTTTTGGTGGCATTTCTTCTGTGGGATGTTCCCAAAGTTTTGTGAAATTCCCTACAAACATGATTTTTTTTTTTTTTTTTTTTTATTAAGTCTTCTCATTTCTTTATGTGGGAGGAGAAATGGTTGTTTTTGCCATCACCACTTTTGGGTTCATATACCTTATTGATGAACTTTTATTTTTGTTGGGGTGGGGACAAGGAGGACATAACCGTAAATATGGGAAGTTATAGCAAATCTTCCAACATTTTTTTTTTCTGAAACGGTACAACCCCTTTCAAAATGAGTGACCTGGAGCGGCCAGCCGATCACCCCAAGTCCTGCTTCTGGCACTCTTAGCAAACCGCTGATTCTGCCTGGGGGAGCTGCAGCCCCTCTATGACGTCCAGATGTCCTAATAGGGCATATGAACGGGGGTTGAGTTCGTGGGACAGACCCTTTAGTTCCTTGACACACTTATGTTTTTTTTCTAGAAAACCCCTGTTTGCCCTAATCTTATTAAAGAAACATGCTTCAAGAGCCATAAGCAGAACTTAATTTTCCCTAAACCCATAGGTCTCGTCTTTATCCATACATACAGCCAATGAAGTCACATTCATTGGTCACTTGACCTGTTTGCAGCCTCGGTAAATGGGACTGACCTGCAGTACCAAACACAACCATTCTACAACGTGCAGCGCTGTGCTTGGTAAGGAGTCATCTGAATGCAGTGGCTTCTTCATACAGCTGATTGGAGGGGATCCCGGATTTCAGACCCTTACCAGTCTGACACTCATGTCCTAATCTAGGGATGGCTCCTCAATATCATAATCCTGGAAAACTCCTTTAATCCTTTAATAAGAGAGTTTTTAACCTTATGAAATCCCTATATTAGTCCTAAATACTTGATCCAATAAGTTACTTGGATTAGCCCAATTGTTATGTGGTGCTGTACTCCTCTAGTTCCGCCTTCCTTAAAGGGCATGTGCCGTTAAGGACACTTATACCGTATACACAGGACTGGAGATAAGTGTCAGATCTCTGGGTGCCCAATTGCCGGGTCCCCCAGTGATCAGGACACGGGGCCCAAAAGTCCTCCTAAATCCTCCTTGCGATTGAAGCGCTTGTGAAACTTGCGCTCCATTCACTTCTGTGGGGACTGTAATCTCCAGCAGCGCCCACAGCTCCATAGAAGTGGAGTGCTGGTCGCGCAAGCTCTTCATTCGCAAGGAGGCTTTAGGGGGACTTTTGGTCCCCCGTTCTCCAGATTTATGACCTTACCGCTTTAACTCTACTCAGTCTGGCAGGCTGTAGCAGTGCGAGGGGCATTCACTAGTATTATCCTCCTCTATTCTTTGTGGCATGGTTGTGCATGGGCTGATGATGGCAGGTAGACTCATTCACCCGATCACTGGCCTGTATATTCCCAGTAAGCCAGCAATCTCTCTCTTCTATCAGCTATTTGTATCTTTCCATGCTATAACCTGGCATTTAACACACATCGGTCTATGACTCGATATACGATGTATAATGCCTTCACACAGGCCGGTGCACAGTGCATCGATCCTTCATGTGACCATTTGTCCCCCACACAGTGGTATTATGTTGGGGACATATCCTTCTGTACATGGGGAGATGAGTGGCATTATTATGTCTGCATAAAATCAGATTAGCCGACAAATGAACAGGACATGATCAGATAAGAGCCAAGTATCTGATCACTAGGACCCCCAGTGATCTAAGTGGTTCCCAACCTTTTTTTCACCGGGGACCGGCTTCCGTAGAGGATGGCCCGGCGGGGTGGGGGTGGGACAGGGTCGGGGCGAGGATTTGGTCATATGGGGGTGGGGTTATATGCGGGCTCCACCGTGTGGATGGGAAGACTCTCCACTGTGATGGTAAGGTAAGCGACAGCGAGGCTGGATACTTCGCGCTAGGCCACATTGCTATGGTAATGTGTAAACTATCAGGTAGCACAGCATTCTTAGAAGCTACAGGACGCCGTGCTACCCGATAGTTTACACGTTACCATAGCAACATGGCCTAGCGCGAAGTATCCATCTAAGACTGAGGTCTGCCCGCGGACCAGCAATGAACCCCCAACGGCCCGGTCCTAGTCCGCGGACCGGTGGTTAGGGACCCCTGATCTAGGGAATGGGTGCAAACAAGCTTCCCTTAGTGCTTCTTGTGTGTGCTTGCATAGCTGCCAACATTTTAGAAAAAGACATGGACCGCACATCCCAGTATATTGATGAGCACAAGCTTCTTAGTATACATGTTGATGAAGGTGTGTAAGCCTACCAGACACTTCACAGTGACCTCTATATAGTGGTCACAGCACAGTACCCACAAGGGGAGCAACCCAACAGCCCAGCAACACCCCTGCTGACCAGCTAAACCCTCATGCTCAGGCCCTCCTCCAGGTACAGCAAGGAGTGTGATTCCTCTTAGGGATAAATAGACGAAAATGCCCAACCTCTGAACCCTTTTATCATTACCTTTCATCTTTGCCACCAATTACAGGAACGCTAAGCTTTATTTATCCATTATGGTTTTTCTATATATTGAGCCGATACTCTTTCATACAAAAAGTGAATTATAAAAGGGTTCAGAGGTTGGGCATTTTTGTCTATTTATCCCTAAGAGGAATCACACTCCTGTCAATCATTGGATTAGGGTGGGACCATAAACACTGATATGTATGGACTTAGGTCCCATTAACCCTATATTTAATTGACACGTTTCCTCTTATAAATCTTGGGGACATAGTACGCTAGCCCTATACTGTCCTTTTGATTGGATACATTATCTAGATGAACCTATAGATTGGGTTCAATTTGGATTTGAATTATTTTTTTGTGGCTTATTCCGTTTTAAATATCATTATTAAAAGTTAAATTTTAAACAAAAAAAACTTTTTTTTTTTTTTGTGCTATTTGTTTTGCTTCTATTATGTAGTCTGAGCACTATTGTACACGTGTTTTGTTTCACAAACTTAAAAGTATTTTATTGACACTTTAAGTGATAACCAACACAAAGTAGCAGATAATTGTGAAGTGGAAGGAAAATGATACATGGTTTTCAAAATTTTAATCAAATTAAAATCTGAAAAGTGTGACGTGAAAAAGTCTTCAGCCCTCCTATAGCAATACCTTGTAGAGCCACCATTCGCTGCAATTACAGCTGCAAATCTTTTGGGGTATGTCTCTACCAGCTTTGCACATCTAGAGACTGGGATTTTTGCTCATTCTTTGAAAAATAGCTCAAGCTCAGCCAGATTGGATGGAGCGTCTGTGAACAGCAATTTTCAGGTCTTGCCACAGATGCTCAATGGGATTTAGGTCTGGACTGTGACTGGGCCATTCTAACACATGAATATTCTTTGATCTAAACCATCCCACTGCAGCTCTGGCTGTAGGTTTAGGGTCATTGTCTTGCTGGAAGGTGAATCTTCTTCCCAGTCTCAAGTCTTTTGCAGCCTCCAACAGGTTTTCTTCCAGGATTGCCCTGTATTTAGCTCCATCCATCTTCCCATCAGCTCTGACCAGCTTTCCTGTGCCTGCTGAAGAAAAGCCTCCCCCAGCATGATGCTGCCCCCGCCATGTGTCACAGTGGGGCTGGTGTGTTCAGGGTGATGAGCAGGGTTACTTTTCCGCCACACATAGCACTTTGCATTTAGGCCAAAAAATTCAACTTTGGTCTCATCAGACCAGAGCACCTTCTTCCACATGTTTGCTGTGTCCCTAACAAGTATATGGCTTGTGACAAACCGCAAACGGCACTTCTTATGTCTTTCTTTCAACAATGTTTTCTTCTTGCCACTCTTCCATAAAGGCCAGATTTGTGGAGCCCACGGCTTATAGTTGTCCTATGGACAGATTCTCCTACCTGAGCTGTGGCTTTCTGCAGCTCATCCAGAGTGACCATGGGCCTCTTGACTCCTTCTCTGACCAGTGCTGTCCTTGCTAGATCTGTCAGTTTAGGTGGACAGCCATGTCTTGGTAGGTTTGCAGTTGTAGAATACTTTTTCCATTTTTGGATGATGGATTGAACAGTGCTCCTTGGGATGCTCAAAGCTTGAGATATGTTTTTATAACCTAACCCTGCTTTAAACTTCTCCACAACTTTATCTCTGACCTGTCTGGTGAGTTCCTTGGTCTGCATGATGCTGTTTGTTCACTAGTGTTCTCTAACAAACCACTGAGGCCTTCACAGAACAGGTGTATTTATACTGGGACTAAATTACACACAGCTGGACTCTATTAACTACTTAAGTGACTTCTGAAGGCAATTGTGCACACTGGATTTTATTTAGGGGTATCAGAGTACAGGGGGCTGAATACTTTTGCATGTCACATTTTTCAGATTTTTATTTGATTCAAATTTTGAAAACTATGTAGCATTTTCCTTCCACTTCACAATTATCTGCTACTTTGTGTTGGATTATGTATTAAATTAATAAAATACGTTTAAGTTTGTGGTTGAAAGGTGAGAAAATGTGAAAAAGTTCAAGGGGTATGAATACTTTTGCAATCCGCTATGTGCTTGTATTCTACAGATGGACCCACTGACCACAATGTACCTGGGAGATGTCTCACTGCAGTCTATACCCAGAGCTGGCAAGAGAAGAATCCCAGTATGCCACAGGATTATCTGGTAAGTGGAGCGGGGTCATCTATGTGTTATGAGTTTACTCTCCGCCATCTTCTGACTTGTGCTTTATTTCTATACTGACCTAGGAGGAAGACCTGCCTGACATTAAAGTGGAGGTTGTCGCAGAAGAGATGTATAAGTGTAAGGAGGAGGAGGAAATACCTGTAGATATAAGCCCAGGTGAGTACTAGCTACATATTGTCCAGGGTCAATCAGATATACATATCTATGTGTGTATGTATTTACTATATATATCTTTCCAAAATCACCAGAACTGAATCTGGTTGTATCTCCTTGTTACAGAACTAAATATGAGACGCTTATATAGACTTTCTATGTTATGATTGGTGCTTGTTGTCCATGTAGATGGACGTTCACTATCCCCTCCCCCTGAACAGCCTCCAGTGAACCCAGGTGGTTATATAGTAAAGGTCCTTTTACAGCTGCACATGCAGGCATGGAATGAGTGTCGATCGACAATATCATGTTGATAGGTGCTTGTTCACATGGGCCTATTAACCTGGGTTCACACTGTGCTTTGTTTAAGTGAATAAGTGCATGCTTTTCCATTTGCATATATCACTATGTATGTCACACAGTTTTTTTTACATTTCTACGGTTTAGTGCAAAACCATAGGTATCATTATTGAAAAGCTTCCTGAAACCCCTGGTAGCAAAAGAGTAAAAAAAAAATATATGGCAGCAACATCCATCTGTGGGGACGCTTCTCTGCAGAGGGGATTGGAAGGTGTGGAATGACAAAGGGTAAAACAAATGGCAGACATGACATGTACACTGCCGTTCAAAAATTTAGGGTTACTAAGAAATTTCCTTATTTTTGAAAGAAAAGCACAGTTTTTTTCAATGAAGATAACATTAAATGAATCAGAAATACACTCTATACATTGTTAATGTGGTAAATGACTATTCTAGCTGCAAACGTCTGGTTTTTAATGCAATATCTACATAGGTGTATAGAGGCCCATTTCCAGCAACCATCACTCCAGTGTTCTAATGGTACATTGTGTTTGCTAACCGTGTAAGAAGGTTAATGGATGTTTAGAAAACCCTTGTGCAAGTATGTTAGCACAGCTGAAAACAGTTTTGCTGGTTAGAGAAGCTATAAAACTGACCTTCCTTTGAGCTAGTTGAGAATCTGGAGCATTACATTTGTTGGTTCGATTAAACTCTCAAAATGGCCAGAAAAAGAGAACTTTCATGTGAAACTCGACAGTCTATTCTTGTTCTTACAAATGAAGGCTATTCCATGCGAGAAATTGCCAAGAAACTGAAGATTTCCTTCAACGGTGTGTACTACTCCCTTCAGAGGACAGCACAAACAGACTCTAACCAGAGTAGAAAGAGAAGTGGGAGGCCCCGCTGCAAAACTGAGCAACAAGACAAGTACATTAGAGTCTCTAGTGTGAGAAATCGACGCCTCACAGGTCCTCAACTGGCAGCTTCATTAAATAGTACCCGCAAAACGCCAGTGTCAACGTCTGCAGTGAAGAGGCGACTCAGGGATGCTGGCCTTCAGGGCAGAGTGGCCAAGAAAAAGCCATATCTGAGACTGGCTAATAAAAGGAAAAGATTAATATGGGCAAAAGAACACAGACATTGGACAGAGGAAGACTGGAAAAAAGTGTTATAGACAGACGAATCGAAGTTTGAAGTGTTTGGATCACACAGAAGAACATTTGTGAGATGCAGAACAACTGAAAAGATGCTGGAAGAGTGCCTGACGCCATCTGTCAAGCATGGTGGAGGTAATGTGATGGTCTGGGGTTGGTTTGGTGCTGGTAAAGTGGGAGATTTGTACAAGGTAAAAGGGATTTTGAATAAGGAAGGCTATCACTCCATTTTGCAATGCCATGCCATGCCCTGTGGACAGCGCTTGATTGGAGCCAATTTCATCCTACAACAGGACAATGACCCAAAGCACCTCCAAATTATACAAGAACTATTTAGGGAAGAAGTAGGCAGCTGGTATTCTATCTGTAATGGACTGGCCAGCGCTGTCACCACATCTCAACCCCATTGAGCTGTTGTGGGAGCAGCTTGACCGTATGGTACGCAAAAAGGGCCCATCAAGCCAATCCAACTTGTGGGAGGGGCTTCTGGAAGCATGGGGGGAAATTTCTCCAGATTACCTCAGCAAATTAACAGCTAGAATGCCAAAGGTCTGCAATGCTGGAATGGCTGCAAATGGAGAATTCTTTGACGAAAGCAAAATTTGAAGGAGAAAATTATTATTTCAAATAAAAATCATTATTTCTAACCTTGTCAATGTCTTGACTATATTTTCTATTCATTTTGCATCTCATTTGATAAATAAAAGTGTGAGTTTTCATGGAAAACACAAAATTGTCTGGGTGCCCCCAAACTTTTGAATGGTATTGTAAATGACTCGATCACTGTATGTATATTCTTTCTTCAGATGGATACATTGAGGAGTATGACCCCCAGAAATGTCCTCGTCCTTTGTACGCCAATGACTGTATTCTGCAGATACATCAGGTAAATGAAGCCAAGGTCTCGCCAGTTACTGTATATATCAGGGGTCCCCAAACACTGGTCCATGGACCAGGACCGGGCTGACGGGGATCTTTTGCCGGTCCACGGGGCGGCAGGCTGGCCTCGGTAAAGGCGGCTCCTGGCACATTATGTGGGGCGGGTCGGCGATCTGGCCACAGTGCTGTGGCTCCTAGCATAGCTAATGGCGTGGGACCTCAGTGTACAGCGCTGTAGACCAGGTCCTCGTCATTAGCTGTGCTAGGAGCTACAACAATGAGGCCAGATTGCCAACCCGTCTCATCTAAAGCGCTGTTTACTGTATACCCCCGCCCCATATGACCAAACCCCGCCCCTAAACAGCCTGCCCCGCTCCCTGCACCCTCCAAACCTCCCCCCTCCCCACTGGCCCACGGAGAAAAGAAGTTTGGGGACCGCTGGTATGTATCATGTAGATCGGTGAAGTCCTCGATGGTCAGGCTTTTAGTAGAACAGCATAGATCTCTGAGCACTGAGCTTAAAGGGGTTGTCCTGTTATGGACATTTATCTCCTATCCACAGGGCAGGGAATAACTGTCTGTTCTCTGGGGGCACAATCGCCTGGTCCCCCAGTGGTCACAAGGACAGGATGACCGAAATTCCCCCTAAGACCTCTTTGTGAATGGAGATCCAGTGTGCTTGTGTGACCGGTGCTCCATTCCTTCCACGGGGCTGCGGGCGCTGCCGAAGATTACAATCCTGGCAGCTCCATAGAAGTGAATGGAGCAGCGGTTACACAAGTGCACTGGCCCTGGAGACCTTGGGAGGACTTTCGCAGTGAATGGGAGTTATGGAAACAACGTAGCTCACTGTTCTAATCTGTTTCCATATCTCCTATTCACCTCTATTGGAGTTATGGAAACAGCGTATCTCAGAGAGCTGTGCTGTTCTCGTAAGCCCGACTGCCAAGGATAGTCTTCATAGAATGGCTCCTCCATCCTATATTCTCACAGTGGCGATCTGCTTGTCTGATGAAGGTCTGGGAGGACCGAAACGTTACCCATATTATATGGATTGCTATACTGTATAGATAAAATGAACCACTTGCTTCACCAGAGTGCTGAAGTCATTATCTTTTTAGTCCTCTCAGTGAGGTCACGGTCAGGTACAAGTTGGGGCATGGAGGCTGGGAGGATTATTTTAACCCCTTCCAGACATCCGCCATACGCTCCAGGTCTTCTTATAGCTCCACATTATTCTACATTGTAGGGAGAAGATGTGTCTGGTATTAAAGAGGAAACCACATCTATAGAAGAGGAGACGTATGGAAGTCCTGACCTGCAGTGTAAGACAGAGGGAATTCCTGTAGACCTCAGCCCCGGTAAGGAAGTCTGTATGTGTCCTCCATATAACTATCTTTCTTCTCTACCCCCGTCTTCATCTGAACAAATTAATGAGAAAAAATATGTTGCCCCCATTGGAGGGTATGAAAGGTACTGTAGATGTATATGCATTAGGTATGCCATTAAAGGACCACAGCTGCGGATAGGTCATCAGTATCTGGTAGTCAAGGTTCGACATCTGGGACACCCAAAGATCAGCTCATGAAGCGTCACTTCCGCTTTGCAGGCCAGTGACATCACATTAATTTATTACATGGCCTGTTTGCAGCTCAGTCCTATTCAAGTGAAAGGGGCTGAGCTGCAATACCGGGTGCAACCACTATACCATATGCAGCACTGTAAACCCCTCCAATCAGCTGCGGTTTCTTCAAACATCTGATCGGTAGGGGGCTTGGGTGTCCTCCCTAAACTGTCATTTGCTCTGAGATCTCTGCTGAACAACCAGCTCTCTGCAGAATCAAATTACGTGTCCATAGAAGTCTATGGAGTGTGAAGGCAGAGTGAAAGATAAGCACAAACACAGGCAAACAGAGGTTGGTGTACTTTGTAATGTCCTATATGACCTTGCTTCTGCTTGTGAAAGACAGAGCGAGAGAGTTATGGAGCAGTCTCTCCAGTTTTCTCCATTTTTTGTCTGTCATACATCACAGCAGCTAGTCTCTGCCCGCTAGCTCAGGGGCCCGCAGAGGAACAACAGCTGAAAATGTGGAATACAAGTCATCTAATGAGTAGAAATAGTGTTACTTCTCATGTGTACACATATGGCAACGTATCCTGCAAAGTCATCCAGGAGGTTAGCTATGCTTTAAAGAGGTTTTCCAGGGCTTATATACTCATGGCCTGTCCTAAGAATATGTGATCATTATGGGGTCGACCCCTGCTATCTCCACTGGTCACCTGTACGAACATGTCAGTGCACTCACAAGTACTGATGATGTCGCTTTCAGTCCCATTCAAGTGAATTTGGCACAGCTGCAATACCAAGCACAACCACTATACAGTTTATGGCGCAAATAATTATTTGTACCCAAAATGGAGCCAACAAAAAAAAAAAAAAAAAAACACATCCTGTAAAAAAAACAAAAAACAAAAAAAACAAGTCCTCCTATGGCAGCTAAAAATGAAATTGAATAAAAACCCTTTTATTCTGCAAAAGTGCTCAATATAAAAAACAATATAAATTTGGTATCATTGTAATTAATCAAAACTCATATTTATATCACACAATTTATTACTTGTACCTCAAAATGGTGCCAATAGAAACAACAACTCATCCTGTAAAAAATAACCCACATTCAGCATCTTTGAAGGAACAATAAAAAAAAAGTATAGTTTTGTGAATGTGACAGTGAAAAATATCGCATTTGCAAATGTGTAACACAGACCCTGGTACATGACATGTATATATGTGTAACACAGACCCTGGTACATAACATGTGTGTGTGTGTATATATATATACATATATACTGTATGCAATACAGACCCTGGTACATGACATGTAATATATATTGCATGTAATACAGACCCTGGTACATGACGTGTGTGTGTGTGTGTGTATATATATATATATATATATATATATATATATATACTAGCAGAAGGACCCGGCTTCGCATGGGTACATTTCAGTTTTTGTTTGTGTAGTGGCCCCATAAGAATTGCCCAGTTTTGCACTTGATATCCAGTATGGCAGTCCAGTATAGGTAAATGAAATGTGAACTTATATTGGTTGATGCACATCATATGACTGAATATTTAAGGACCTGCGAACTGCTATGGACTCATACAGGTCATAAATAGCTTGGTTGCTATGGAAACCTGGTGTAAAGCTGTGTGTATGTCAAGACTGAAGAACCTGCAATTTTCCATTGGCGTCATGTGATCATGTGTATCTCAGTTTGGATATCAGTGAAAGACCTGCGATCGGTTGTTATGGAAAACCTGGAGTAAAGCTGTGTGTATGTGACCTTGTGTAACAGTGTCATCCACAGCGCCCTGCTCCTTTAAAGCTGACCCACAGCAGTGAAGAAAAATGGCTGGATTGTTATGGAAACATGGAGTGCAGCTGTGTGCATGTGGCTGACAACGCCTTGTCAAATTGGAGACGAGCTTGGGTCTGCTGAGAGTTTTCATTAGCTTGAGCAGCAGCCATGAATTTAGCTGCAGGGGGCATGAGTAGTTTAAAAACATTTCAATTTATAAGAATGCTGAAATCCAGTAGGGCAGTCCAGTCAGTGGCGTAAATACCGGGGTAGCAGTGGTAGCGGCTGCCCTAGGGCCGGGGACATTACGGTTCCTGGCGGGCGCCCCTGATGTTTTTTTTAATAGGCCGTTACCTGTTGGTGTAACACCAGCAGGTAACGGACCCTAATTACTTACCTATCCCCGCTCCTGCTCATGGCGCCTGCGCTTCACCTTTTGCAGAGGCGGCTGTGAGCAGGAGCGGGGGATCGGTAAGTAAGGCCTGTGGGCTGTGAACCACACAAACACAGCTATCATTATACTCTGGGGTCTTTTCAGACCCCAGAGTATAATGATTGGAGGCCCCGAGGAGTTGAGGGAACATAAAAAACACTGTTACTTACCTCTCCTGCACTCCAGCAGGCTTCGGGCCTCCTCAGTGACGTCCCAGACGTCGGTGGGCCAGTCCAACGTCATTATGTTTTGCAATGCATGCCTGGCTCATTGAATATCTGGTCCAACATTGAAGAGGTAGCGGGAAGTGCCCATAATATTATATGAAGTGGCCACTATGGGGCATAATACTGTGCAGGGTCCACTATGGGGCAGAATACGGTGTACAAGGGCCACTATGGGGCATAATAGTGTGTGCAGGGGCCACTATGGGGCATAATAGTGTGTGTAGGAATGCAGTTTGTGCGGGGGGGGGGGGGGGTTACCAGGGGGAGTCCCATGTCAAATGTTCGTCTTGGGGCCCAGACATTCCTAGTTACGCCACTGAGTCCAGTATAGGTACAGTCTATTTATGGCTGTGTTGTTATGGAAACCTGGTAAATTAAATGTGAACTTATATTGGCTGATACACATGATATGACTGAATATTTCAGGACCTGCGAACTGCTATTGACTAATACAGGTCATAAATAGCTTGGTTGCTATGGAAACCTGTGTGCCTGAGGAGACTAAGCGCCTGCGAGCTCTTATTGGCTGATAAGGGACATGTGACCGTCAGTTGGAATATGAGTGAAAGACTTTAAGGCTTGTATTAGCTAATGCTGGTAATTTTTTGGGAATACTGTATCTCAGGAACGGTACGTCCAAGAGAGCTGAGACCCAGTCTAAAATATTCCCGGACACCTGATGTACATGTGTGCCAAATTTGGTGAGGATCGGTCCAGTCGTTTGGTCGCGCATAAAGAACAGACAGACAGAAACTCATTTTTATATATATAAAGAGATATACTGTATGTAACACAGACCCTGGAACGTGACATGTATATATGTGTAATACAGACCCTGATATGTGACATGTGTGTATAGATATAGATATAGATATATATATATATATATATATATATATATATACTCTGTATGTAATACAGACCCTGGTACGTGACATGTATATATGTGTAATACAAACCCTGGTACATGACGTGTATATATGTATATGTATATCTATATCTATATAGATATAGATATATGTAATACAGACCCTGGTGCATGACATTCCAAATATGTATGTATGACAGTGTTAGCTGTAAGATTAGAGTGGGGGGAAACTTGTTCTGGACATGGGTGCGAGTCCCAAAGGTAAAACCCTCATCTGTCATATGACATAAATGTCCCAGAAGGCAATAACCCTTTAAGTGCTATGGAGCTCCATACAGAGGCTCAGATATATGACTGCTTTATTAAATCGATTCAAGGAGGTGAATGTACATTTTCCCATTAGAAGTCAGGGACCTAGTTTCTTAATTGTGGCCCTATAATGGCGAGGTGTAAAGTAGTCGCAGGCGATATGGAGTGCAGTTGATGTTCCATGATGTCCCAATCTGGCTGGGGAAGAAGTGGAAAATGTCATGTCCAATGGCGAGAACAGAGAGCTTGGAATCTGCCTCTTGATGCAGCAGGAAACTCACTTGTTTGGTGAATACGTCTGACTGCGAAAAGTCTGGTGAAGACCAAATCCATTGAGGAGAACAGAGACCGAGCCTGGAATCTGTCTTTGTAGTGCAGGTCACCTGATCCTTACATGGTCGCCACCATGTCACCGGTTTGTAAGGTTGGGACATCTACATGTTTGCTATATTTATTCTCAGAACACAGCAAGACCCCCAGTCTGGAATAGTGATCTGCAGATATAAAAAATATAACTAATCTGGACTGAGCTTAAAGGGGCATTCCCATGAACATAATCATATCTATATTTGTAGATAATTAAATGTTAAACATTTTTGCAAATATAAGTAGGTAAAAATTCTGCAGAGTTTTAAAGATTTTCTCTTAGTGGTGACAGTCTGTTTCCTTGATCAGTTGCCAATGGATACGGCCACAAATGCAGAAACTTTCTATGGTCTGGGACTTGACAGGAATCCAACTATGATTTTCATATTGTAGCCAGGTTATTAGGCAGAGACACTACATGTATGAGAAGATATTCTGGCCACAATAAGGAAATAATGGCTGATTTTCTGACCTAAGAAAGATCCTGTATTGGTGGTCGTATCCACTGGCAACCGATCAAAACAACAACTTGTGACCACAAGATATTTAGAGAAAATCTATAAAACGCTGCAAAATGTTAAATTAGTTATATTTGCAAAAATGTTTAACTTTTAATTATCTACAAATTTAAAAATGGTTATGATCATGGGAATACCCCTTTAAGTATATCCATAGAAAGCCATTCACCAAGGCTCATGGCAGCTCCCCCTAGCAGATACAATTTTATAATAGTTGCATGCAGGGAATTTGGGCCCCAGGGTTTCGTATGTGACAAACCCAGGGGATCCTAGCTGGTTCTGACCCCGGGTCACATGATTTGAACAAGCACCTCGCACCCAAGTCGCTCTGCCTTCTCTCCCGTGTTCACCGCCAGCCCCCATGATACAGGTAACTAGCACTGAACACCGGGGGAGAGGAGATGGAGCGACTCAGGGGCATGGTGCTAGATTCGATCACTTGACTCGGGTTAGAACCATCACAGTACCTCTGGGTTCATAGTATACAAAACTACAGAGAAAGAAAGTTATGACAAACCCCCTGGAGAACCCTGTAGAAGTGGAGGCTCTTTGTTCCATGATTTGGTGGGAACGCATTTGGTCTTAGCTTTGGGTAGAGCAGTCTCATACTCTTGGACACACTCCGGGCAGTCAAAGCGTATCAATACCATGAAGATCCGCACTGCCGCCAGTGATTGGCCCCAGCAGTCACATGTTGTACTAATGCATCATGGCTGAAGAACAACAGGAACCCCGAAAGCATCAGCAAGAAAGTGATAAGGTCATTGCTCTTTTAAAGGGGTGTTTCTGTCTGGTGGGGGGTCCCAGCACCCAAGAACAATGGCCACTTGAACTTCGTATGAATGAAGCAGCAGGTCATGTATGCTCCCACTCTGTTCATAACTCCAGGCCTGCAGCTCACAGTAACCCTCACATTACCCTCATCTACTGTCGCCATCTCCCTCCCCTTGTAGACTGTCAGCCCTCATGGGTAGGATCCTCTCTCCCTGTACATTTAGCTGACATTATTGTACTACTTTTTGTTTTATATTAGATATATATATATATATATGTACATCGTCCAGAGACATAAAAATAATAATAATTGCTTTTGGAGGTGTGAATAAGGAGGATATTAAATATTGTTTTTAAAATTCTTAAACTATTAAAGAAAAAAAGATATTTAAAGCAAAAAAGACAAAATGGCAGAATATTTAATTAATGTTTAACGGTAATGTGTAGTTCAAGTGTACCTACCCTTTATCAATAGTAAAGCACGTGTACTATATTAGGCAATTATATGACTTTTATTCTGCAATTGTTAGCAGTTTTCCCCTTTTCAGGCTCCATGGTTTGCATTTCTCTCTAAGCTGGTGGGTGGAGACTAGCCGCCTTACCCTGAGCACAGGAAGGAGAGGAGAAATCCTCTCCATAAATGTCTCTCTCACGCATAAACAGCTCCAGGATCAGGTAGGACATATACAGAGAAGTACTGACCTGTATTGATGTGAACAAAGTACCTTGGTTGTGATAGACGGCTCCTTTTTAGCTACACGACCATGTGCACACGGCCATGTGCATGTGCCTGGTCCAGGGTAAAACAGTACAGACAGCACATGGATGACATCTTTATGCCACCCATGCCTCCATAGATCCATTCACTTCATCTAGGGTGTCCAGGGTGTAAAACAGACAGGTATAGCACCTGTCCTGAGTTTTACACTGGGCTCACTAGATAATACAAAAGCATTTGTGTGGGGCTATAGAGACAAATGGGTTAATGCGCTAGCCATGAAAAACACAGCTAGCACTCCTGTAGGCATGTGTAATCTCGGTCTCTCTATGTTGTCTCTCTTGAATTTGTTTCTGGAGGTAGGTAATGTAGGGTTAATAGTGTCTGTCCTGACAAATATTTGTCTCGTGTAGGAATGTTATATATAAAAAAAATTGGTGTTGGTAAAATGCAAAATAATACATTTTTTCCCCTAGAAGATGCCTTCACGAGAGACATGGAGAGACATCTCTTTTTATCTCGAGATTGTGGGTCGGAAGGTAAATCTGGAACATTCTTCAATGACCCCAGTATTTCCCGAGTCTTTTGGAACAGAGATCCATTGTCTGGTCACAAGAAGCCTTCTCCTTATCTATCAAAGATTGTTCATGAAAGTTTTAGTCTTTCTAAGCACAGGAGAAATTATAATGACGAATGGCCATATTCATGTCTAGAATGTGGGAAAAGTTTTAAGCGTAAAGATCATCTGAAGAGACATCAGAGACTTCACCAAGACGAGAGACCGTTTTCCTGTTCTGAATGTGGGAAAGGTTTTAACCACATATCGGTTCTTGTGGAGCATCAGAGAATCCACACAGGAGAGCGGCCATTTTTATGCATGGAGTGTGGCAAAAGTTTTATCTATAAATCGGCCCTTTTTGCCCATCAGAAAACTCACTCAGGTGAAAAGCCATTTATATGCTTAGAATGTGGGAAATGTTTTACCCGGAAATCAATTCTTACCGATCATGAGAAAATCCACACAGGGGAGAAGCCATTTTTATGTCTGGAATGTGGGAGATGCTTTACCCAGAGATCGGTATTTGTCAAACATCAGCGAATTCATACGGGGGAGAAGCCATTTTCATGCTCAGAATGTGGGAAATGTTTTGCCCGAAAATCATGTCTTCTCCTACATGAGAAAATTCACTCAGGAGAGAAGCCTTTTATATGTTCCGAGTGTGGCAAAAGTTTTACCCATAAAAGAGCTCTAGTCAGACATCAAAAAATTCACACAAGAGAGAAGCCGTTTTCAAGTATGGAGTATATGAAATGTTTTACCCAGAAATCACATCTTGTACATGATAAATTTCACATGGTGGAGACTTCTGAGGGCAGAATACTCGGAGTGGATGCCTTTTTGTGAGCACCTCTTCTAATAGAAGGGAAACACAAGGACGTTTTTTTTTCAGCTGACAACTAGTAACTCAACCTGACACCCACCAGGAACCAGTTACCATCATTGTGTGTATGCATGTTGAAGCCCCCAAGCCTTCCAGGTGTAGCCCCCATCTCCCTAAACGTATTGTTTTCTTTAAAGTCTTCGAGATTTGTCTTCCTAAACTTACTGTTTTCTTCACCCACGCCTGACCATTTTTTGATCACTCATCCATCCCTTTCTAGAGTCCCCATACAACAAAGTTCCAGCCTACAGACCCCGTCTACCAGTTAATTGGCAAATGCACCATCCACAGGTCAAGATATAAATGCTGCATGCAACATTATCTCAATGGTGGGTCAGACCCATGATGGCCCACTTTTAAATATGGTCCTCCTTGAAGACTTGTTGTCCACGACCATAAAATCCTTTTATTACTGGAGTTCTTGACTTTCATTTCTTAATCACTTCAGTACCGGGCTATTTTCCCTGGTTCAGGACCAAACACAATCTCTTTTTTTTTTTTTTTTGTGTATGCGGTTTTGAAGACTATAACATTATTTTCCTTTGGGTTATTCAAATAATTTTTCTTTTTCCGGTGACAAATAGGGTTTATTTTTTATGTTGTTTCTATTTTTCCATGCTCATTCTTTATTTTAATATCCGAGAAAACGTAAACAAAAATAGGAGGGGAAATGTATTGTATTGTTTTTCATATTTTTTCGCTCTTTTTTTTTTTTTTTTTTTTTTTTAAATAGCAGTAAGTGCTAGCAAAAAATTTAAATAGTTTTTTGGTGAGACTTATTGTTGTATTGTTAGGGGTGGGGCTAGAACCTATCTTGGGGGTGTAGTAGATGCTGGGGAGGTGGGTTTGCTTTATTTATTTATTTATTAATTGTGCCTCCTTCCCCATAAGGTCATAATAGACCTGGGGGGGGGGCATTTTAATGTATTATTTTTTTTATTTATTTTTTTAAATGATTTCTCCTGTAGCTGGGGCTGATACATAGAGCCCCAGTTACAGGAGGAATACAGCCTCCTATGCTGTACTACAGAGTTGATCTGGATCAGCAGCTGTCGGAGTTCTCGTCTCTCTAGAGGTCATGTGACCGCCGGGTCAGAGGGGAGCCACATCTTGGTGGTTCCCATAGTTGTGTATACAGTGCTGTGTACAAAGCGATCGTGAAGGCACCACCGGTAATAAACAGTCCCTGTATACCCTATGGGATATCCGGCTGTAGTAGCTGGCATCCCGATCCCACAGGGCTTTTTGTGCAGCAGGATAACCTTGCAAGGACAATAGTCTGGAACTGGTTAAAAAAGAAAACAAAAATTCACCTGTTTGGAAATCTCTCCAAAAATTTAACTACATATTTCTATTGTTTAAGTATTGAGACCAGAACCATGACATTCGGTGGCCCAGCCCAAGATGGAAATTACCGTACATTTGCCCTGGAATAAAAAAATGGTGATCTGGATTGTATCTTACAAGCTGCATAGAAATTGCTCTTCTTTTAGACCAAAATGACTCAGTATCACTTATCTGTGAGTGCCAAAAGTATGTGAACCTTAGCTTTAGTATCTGGTGTGACCCCCTTGTACAGCATTAACTCTATTTAAATGTCGGTAATTGTTGATCGGTCCTGCACAACGGTTTGGAGGAATTTTAGCCCATTCCTTAGTACAAAACTATGTCAGCTCTGTTCTATTGGTGGGTTTGTTCCCATGAATGCTAACGTCATCTCCATCCACAACATTTGTATTGGATTAAGGTCAGGACTTTGACTGTTCTTTGGTAGAAAAACTTATGTGCCTATGGTTGTTTTTTTTTTTTTTTTATTCTTTATTTATACCATAGAGAACAAACAAACAAGAAAAAAAATGTAAACCATATAAAAGCAGCATCCAAACAAACAGGAGCCGGCAAACAAACCAAATGTAGGATACCAACACACATCATGGCAAGGTGTGAGACACTTGTAATAATACTCCCAATAGAAGGAAGAGGGGGAAGGAGAAGGGAAAAAAAAAAAAGGAGGTGGGATTAGAGTTGGGGTTCCAGTAGCCTCATCACTGGAGGAACAGTCCACAGAATGCAGCCTAGCGAATAACGTCTCGATAGTCCTGCGAACCCTGGAAGAGGATCCAAGGCGCCAAGCTGAAATGAAGGATTTCTGTGTATTCCGAAGACATGCAGCGAGATCCTTCATATTCTGAATTTCCTCCACCTTCTGGCTCCAGGGGGGAGGAGACTTCCAGAGCGCAGGAATGCAGGCCCTGGCCACATTAACCAGGTGTTTCAGAGAAGATTTGCGGTACACACGAAGGAAAGTCCTTCAGTTTGGAACACTCCCAAAAGATGTACAGTAGTGTTCCCCCCTCTGCGCCACACCGGCAACACCTCGAAGAGGCAGATGGGAAGATTCGGTGTAGTTTAGACTTAACATGGTACCATCTGGTTAAGAGTTTGTAACCTGCTTCTTGATATTTGCTCGCAATGGAACTCTTGTGAGCAAATTCAAAAATTCTAGAGCACTGAGAGTCAGAGAAGAAGGTATGCAGGTCACTCTCCCATTTAGTCAGAAAGGCAGGCCTGTGTCCTGAAGGGGGGGGGGGAGACCAGCAGCAGATAAAAATCAAAAAGGGAGTGTCTGACTGGGCCAGACGCGGAACAGGCCTTCTCAAACCGGAAAACCGGGTCTGTCAAATCCCAGGGAGTCCGGAAGCGAGGCAAGGAAGTGAATGAGCTGAAGGACTCTCCAAAGACCCAGGGAGGGTAGGTCTGGTGCTGCAAGTAAGTCCCTGTGGGACAGCCAGTGACCACAAGAGCGGAAATGTACTGTCCTCTGCTTGCCGGCCTCACTCCACTGCTTAAAAGGGCCAGGGGACAAGCCTGCAGATAAAGCCAGGTTACCCAGTATGTGGAACATCGGGGAGGGGGAGATCTTTAGGGAAAAGTGTCCTAAAGGAGTGTAGCGTGGGACCAATGGTAGAGTGGAATTTAAGAGCTGTTATTTGGTATGAGTCCAGCCAGGGGAGAAAGTGCAGAGGAATTTGGCCCCAAGCCGCCCCACTGTTTCGGTAGAATAAGAGTCAATCGGGCTAGTCTAGCCGGCTTACTCTGAAAGACAAAGTGAGTTAGGTCACTGTATAACAGCTTAATAAAGCTAGAGGGGATATGGAAAGGAAACGTTTGCAGAAGATATAATAAACAAGATAGGATGTTCATTTTATAAACAGCACAATGCCCAAACCAAGTTTAGGTATCCTTAGACCACCGTTTCAGATCCAATCATATGGCCCGGAGGAGTGGCAGGTGATGATAACATCACGATGATCTTAACATAGAGCTCGGCCAGGTTCCGAGAGATCCATACCCCCAAATACTTGATGGTGGCACTGGAAAACCGAAAAGGGGGAAGAGGTCTCCAACAAAGACTGGACAGGCTGGGGGAGCAAGACATTAAGGGCCACAGATTTCTGGAAATTAATTTGAAAGCACTAAGTAGACCTCGAATGTCATTATTAGCACTAATTAGCCACTGCAGTGATTCCCTGGTTGAACTGCCGCCTTCTGTACCTGTTACCTCCTCTTTCTTTTCTCCCTCGAGTTCTCAAGAAACTTAAGACCTAAGAGGTTCCAGCCATCCTGGTGGCTCCGGATTGGATCCGCTGGGACTGCTACGTGGATCTCTTGATTCTACTGGTGGATGCTCCTTGGCCTCTTCCTCTGCAGATCAACCTTCTGTCTCAAGGACCGCTGTTCTACCCCACCTTACATCAGCTGTGTTTAACAGTGTGGCTGTTGAAGCCGAGGTTCTGAGGCGCTGTGGGTTTTCGGATCCTGTTATCCAGACCATGCTCAAGGCCCGGAAACCTCAGTCAGCCAAGACCTACTATCGCATGTGGAAGGCTTGCATCTGCTGGTGTGAGAGTAACGATATCATTCGCTCTCTTTCCAGGATCCTGGCTTTTCTCCAATGCGGTCTGGATCAAGGTCTTGGTCTTTCTCTCTTAAAGCACAGGTTTCTGCCCTCTCCATTCTTTTTCAGAAGACCCTGGCCTTCTGACCTCAGGTGAAGACTTTCCTTCATGAAGAGGCACACTGTGCTTCCCTTTACTGGCCACCCGTGGACGCGTGGGTTCTTAATCCCATCCTTGAGGTTCTACAGGCTCCCCCCTTCGAGCCTTTGCGGGAGATTCCTCTTCGCCTTCTGTCCCGGAAGGTCGCTTTTCTGGTACCATTACATCCATCCGTAGGGTCTCCAAGCTTGCTGCCCTGTCCAGGCAGTCTCCCTTTCTTTTTTTTAACATTAAGAATTGTATTGAAAGTTTTTATATAATGCCAAGAACAGGTCAAACAAAACATCAACAATAATGGAAATACATGGCGAGGGAAGATCAAGGGAGAGATGGGGAGGGTCGGGAGAACAAGAAATGGCTGTAGGGAGCAGGGAGGGAACATGGTGGAGGAGGGAGACAAAAGCTCTGTCGCAGCAGAGTCCGAAAGTAAACTCAGGAACAAAAACCATGGTAAACATACCTAATATCAAATTGGAAGGGAAAAAAGTAAGGTAACCAAGGAAGGGAGGGTAAAGGAGAAATCAAGAGGACACGGAGGGGAAGGCAGACTGAAATTCAGTGGAGTAATAGAAATGGTTCCATAGCAGCGTTTGCTGATGGGCTCTATCGTCATGTTTCAGTTCAGCGAACAGATTCTCCATGCTGCGTATGCTTAGGATCTCCTGAAGCCAAGACAGTAAGGAGGGGGCGTCGGGGATTTCCACAATCTAGGGATAACTGATCTCGCCGCTACCAATAGGAAACCTAAAAGCCTGCGGGTATGCTTCTGAAACTTACGCGAGAAGATAGATAAGAGCAGATGAGCAGGGTAATCTGCCAAGTCAATACCAGTGACCATCTGAATAATACGACTGACCAGTCTCCCTTTCTGGTTCTCCACAGGGACAAGGTTGTCCTTCGTCCGCCGCCATCTTTTCTGCCTAAGGTGGTTTCTGCTTTTCACATCAACGAGGACATAGTCTTGCCATCCTTCTGTCCAGACCCCAAGCATCCTCGTTAGCGTTCCCTTCACTGCCCGGATGATTCGGGTCTACATGTCTTTCACTGACCCTTTCCATCGCTCGGACGCCTTGTTCGTCTTACCTGAGGGCCCTCACAAGGGCCTGCCTGCTTCCAAGGCTTCCATCTCCAGATGGATTCAGTCTGCGATCAAGGAGGCATATCGGCTTAAGGGTAGGGACCTGCCTTTCCGTATGACAGCTCACTCCACTAGAGGTGTCAGAGACTCCTGGGCTGTTCGGCATCAGGCTTCTGCTGCCCAGGTCTACAAGGCTGCCACCTGGGCCTCCAGCCACACTTTCACTAAGTTTTACCAGATCCATTCTGTGGCCTCTGCCGATGCCAGTTTGGGTCTGAGGTTCTGCAAGTGGCTGTGCGCAAGGTTGTTCACATGGCTGTGTAATTCCCACCTTCTGGGACTGCTTTAGGACATCCCATGGTGCTGTGTCCTCCAGTGAAATAAGCGAGAAAATTGGATTTTTTTTTGTACTCACCGTAAATTCTTTTCTTGTTGTATTCACCGGGGACACACAGATCCAACCCTTTTTTTTTTACTGTTCTGTTTCTGATCGAGCTGTTTTGGTTCTTTTTGGGTTCAGGACATGGTGGTTGATTCTGTGTTTGTTTTTTTGTCTCTCTCCTACTGCTGCGGTACAAACTGACTTGGCACACTGTCTGTTGGAGGGAATAGACCCGTGATGGTGAACCTATGGCATGCGTGCCAGAGAGGGCACACACGCCGTCACCATGATCGCTCATCAACGGGGAATGTGGTACAGGATTCCCCGTTAGTGAGCGATCGCTTCTTTCAGCTGAGCTGTCAGTGTAGGCTGCGGTCCACAGGACTGCGGCCTACACTGATTGCAGAGTGTAACTTCTGCCCCGACGCAGGCATGATGACGTAAGTCATCAGTGTGCGCGATGAGAAGATGATCTTCATGGGACTGCAGCTCTTCGTGGGACTACGTAAGTAGCATAATCTACTTTGTGGGGGCCTACGGTGAAGCATATATACTACTGTGTGGGAGCCCATTGTGAAGCATAAACTACTGTGTGGGGGCCCACTGTGAAGCATAAACTACTGTGTGGGGGTCCACTGTGAAGCATATACTACTGTGTGGGAGCCCACTGTGGAGCATATAGTACTGTGTGGGGCCCACTTGTGGAGCATATACTACTGTGTGGGGGCCCACTGTGAAGCATAAACTACTGTGTGGGGGCCCAAAGTGGAGCATATACTACTGTGTGGGGGGCCTAATGTGGAGCATATACTACTGTATGGGAGCCACTCTGGAGTATATAATACAGAGTGGGGGCCACTATGGAGCATATAATACTGTGCGAGGCCCACTGTGGAGCGTATAATACTGTGTGGGAGCCACTGTGGGCATATAATACTGTATGGGGGCCACTCTGGAGCATATAATACAGAGTGGGGGCCACTCTGGAGCATATAATACTGTCTGGGGGCCATTCTGGAGCATATAATACTATCTGGGGGCCACTTCGGACCGAATTGTACTGTCTGGGGGCCACTGTGGAGCGCATTGTACTGTGTGGGGGCCCTTCACTATTTATATCATACAGTATCTGTTTTATAGCAGACATGTGATTACAGGCAGTAATAAAATTGCACGGTCACTATAAAACAGATCCTGGTTAATTTAAGGTTAAATTGCCGTGTTGGTACTTTGCGATAAATTAGTGGGTTTTGGGATGCAGTTTGGGCACTCGGTCTCTAAAAGGTTTGCCATCACTGGTATAGACCATGAGGTGGAGCCAACACCTTCTCATTCTCCTAGTGTCAGTCTCCTAGTGGCCGGGTCTGTACCCATGGTGCTGTATTCCCCAGTGAATACAACGAGAAATATCCCATTTTTATCCTAATTTGTCCATAAAACATTGTTCTAATCGCCTTCTAACTTGTCCAAATGATCTTTAGCAAACTGTAGAAAGGCAGCAATGTTCTTTTTGGAGGGCAGCGGCTTTCTCCTTGCAATCCTGCCATGCACACCATTGTTGTTCAGTGTCTGACTGTTGGTGGACTCATCAACATTAACATTAGCAAATGTGAGAAAGTCCTTTAGTTGCATAGAGGTTACCTTGGGTTTCTTTGTGACTTGTGGATTATTATACGCCTTGTACTTGGTGTGATCTTTGTTAGTTGACCACTCCTGGGGAGGGTAATAATGGTCTTGAATTTCCTTAATTTATACACAATATGGATTGGTGGAGTTAAAGCTCTTTAGAGATGGTTTTGGAACCTTTTCTAGGTTGATGAGCATCAACAACTCTTCTTTTGAGGTCCTCAGAAATCTCCTTTGTTTGTGCCATTATACTCTTTGATTGTCATCCCATTAATTAAAAACACCTTTCACCTTAATTATCTGCTAATCCTAAAGGTTCACATACTTTTGCCACTCACAGATATAATAATAATAATAATAATAATAATAATAGTCCTTTAATAGTCCCACAATGGGGAAATTCAGTGTGTTACAGCAGCAAAGATAAGATAAGCAGATACAAATACAAATACAACATGTACAGGAATGTTCCAAGGTGAGAGGCATTACATTAATAGCAGACAGACAGATAGGACATAGCAGAGGAGGGGGGGGGGGGGATATAACAGGCAGAGAGATATTTCAGTTCTCTGTGTGTAATGATCTCCGCTTAGGTCGGTGTTGGTTGTACAGCCTAACCGCGGTGGGGAGGAAAGACTTCCGATAGCGCTCCTTCTCACACCTAGGGTGGAGCAGTCGGTCACTGACAGTACTGCTCAGCGCGATCACAGTCTCATGCATGGGATGGGACTTCTTCTTCTGCATGGAGCTCACCACGGACAGTATCCTTTTGTCACCCACCACCTGCACTGGGTTCAGTGGGCTCCCCAGGACAGAGCTGGCCCTTCTAATCAGCTTGTCAAGTTTATTTCTGTCCCTGGTTGATATACTGCTCCCCCAGCAGGCCACTCCAAAGAAGATGGCTGATGCCACTACCGAGTTGAAGAAAGTTCTAAGAAGTGCCCCCCGGATTCCAAAGGCTCTCAGTTTCCTAAGCAGGTAGAGCCTGCTGTGGCCCTTCCTGTACAGGGCCTCCATATGATCTGCCCAGTCCAGCTTATTAAGGAGCAAACCCAGGTACTTATAGGTGTTCACAATCTCGATGCCCGTCCCCAGGATGTCCACTGGATTTGGAGGGCATCTGCCTTTGCGGAAGTCCACCACCATCTCCTTGGTCTTCCCCGCGTTAATCTTCAGGTGGTTCCGGTGGCACCAGTCCACAAAATCCCGGTTCAGTTCTCTGTACTCCCTGTCATCATCATCTGTGATGAGACCTACTATTGCAGAGTCGTCAGAATACTTCTGTAGGTAGCAGCTGGATGAGTTGCACCTAAAATCTGCAGTGTACAGTGTGAAGAGGAAAGGGGCGAGAACCGTACCCTGAGGTGCCCCCCGTATTACAGATCACGGTACCTGACACACAGTCTCGGGCTCTCACGTATTGAGGTCGATTTGTGAGGTAGTCTAGGATCCAGTTGGAGAGGTGGTGGTCCACTCCAGCAAGGCCCAGCTTGTCCCTCAATAACCTGGGCTGTATGGTGTTAAAAGCACTGGAGAAGTCAAAGAACATGTGATATTGGATCATTTTCTTCTATAAATAAATTACCAAGTCTAATATTTTTAATTATTTTTGATTTGGTACTCAAGCTCAACTCTTACCTGTCCTTGCGTAGTGAGTGATCTACATGATCACAACATTCTGTCATAGAAGTTTATGAGTCCTCTTCACACACGAGTTTCCTGTGGTCTATATAGCTGCTGTAAAGCATGTCTTTGCTGTAAACAGATCAACAACTCAGGAAAGATGGTTGTGCCCGATATCAGGTACAGACAACAGAACTAGAACTCAAATCTGAAAATAAAAGCATTAGAAAAAAGGATCATATAGGTAAAGTAAACCTTTGTACCTTTTACTTTGTGTTTCTGACTAGGCTCCTCCCGCCCACTGTTTGACAGTTTTTTGTGCCTATTTATTATTTGTATATTAATACTATATAAGTATTTTATCTCTTGAAGAAACATGTTATAATTGTTGATGTCAATAAAGTTCTATCATCCTAAGACCAACTGTCTGGACCTCAACAGTGGGTTGTGCAAATTTTACACAGTTTTTTCCTATAAAAGTCTTAAAATGAACATACCATTTAGAGTATCCACAACTGATGTGGAAAAATAAATCCAAAGTCATCATGAGATGCGTATTATGGGCGCTTCTCCAAGGTCAATTCCATTTGCACCCGGTAATGATTTGGGAGACAAGATGTAGACATGGCAAAAACATGGCAAATGGAGGGAAATGATAGGGAGGAGGATGGAGGAGCAAATAGAGCCACCCAAAACCTAAGGTGAAGGAGACAGAGGACCAACATTAAATGCTGCATTGTCCAAAGTGTCCCTTAAATAGAAGTGTTGTCATCTACATGATATCATTGATCTCAGAAAACTAGACAAACATAGATCAAGAGTCCCTTCTTCACAGAATGTTTATCTGTTGTAGCAGTCTCCAGGTGCCCGAAGATTCTAGTAGACAGGTGGCGCAAGTAGCACCGCTCCTATTCAAGTAATAGGAGCTGCGCAGCTGCCTCATCCACTGCATGTGAATTGCAACACCACTCCAGTTACTTGAATAGGAGTGGTGCTACCTGCACCACTTGTCCACTAGCAGCTTCCAGCACACGGAGACTGCTAGAACAGATGATTTGTGTGGGGTGCGGGTGTAGAACCCTGACACATCACATACAGATGACCTGTCCTGTCGAAATCCGATTTGGGCTTGAAAACCCATTTAACACACCTCTGCAAATCCAACCACTGTGTAAAAGCCACTTCTACCAACTCCAACTCTTTGCATCCTTTAATAGGTGTCACTCCACTGATTCTGGTGCAGTTGGATTTTTTTTCTGTAACCTCCACTGTTCCTAACCAATCTTTGTTGTTATTTTCAAAACCTAGTATGCTAACTAGTGTCTCTACTGTGAGGTGGGCGGTCATTGACTATCAGCTCCATCCCAGGACCACCCACCTGACAGTAAAATGCCGTATTAGCATATTTTGAGCTGAAACTAACATCACCAATTGCTGAGGAATGGTGGGGACTACAGACAAAATTCCAAATGTGCCAGCATCAGTGAAAAGGGTGCCTTTTCTTTGAATGAATACAAAGAGGTGGAGATAGTAAAAGGTCCTCTCTAAACAGCTGCTGAGGATACTTATCAAAAAGTTGAATAATTTTCTAGTCCCGATTGGCACTTTGGTTTGCCACTAGGAGAACCATCCAGTAATGATTATGAGTAGTTTGTGTGTGTGAGAGACGATATTTCTTACCTTGCTTTGCTAATAAAAACTCTCTGTAGTAGCCATGCCATAAATTAGCACCATTGTTTAGAAAAATAGAAAATAATAAAATATTTTCCACCTTAGCAGATGACCACAACGGAAATTTGGAAGGACAACTCCTGGTATCTCCATATTATGGATTTGAAGATAATATCAAACAAGATAAATACGGAGAACCCCTCATTATTTCCAATGTATCCCTCCTCCAACACAGCATAGAGCCAACATCTAATACTGTTGGTCACAAGGAATGTTTTCCTGACCTATCTCAGATTGTTACTGAAAGTACAGATCGCAGCCCAGGTAAAATATGTGTCGAATGTGGGAAACATTTTAAGAAGCACCACTCAAGTCTTTATCGGCACAGGAAAATTCACAAAGAGCGGCCATATTCATGTTCAGAATGTGGGAAAGGCTTTACTAGAAAGTCTGTTCTGGAAGAACATCAGAGAACTCATACAGAGAGACCGTTTTCCTGTTCAGAATGTGGGAAATGTTTTACCAAGAAATCAAATGTTGTTAAGCATCAGAGAACTCACACAGGAGAGAAGCCATATTCATGTTCAGAATGTGGGAAATGTTTTACCAAGAAATCAAATGTTGTTAAACATCAGAGAATTCACACAGGGGAGAAGCCATATTCATGTTCAGAATGTGGGAAATGTTTTACCAAGAAATCAAATGTTGTTAAACATCAGAGAATTCACACAGGGGAGAAGCCATATTCATGTTCAGAATGTGGGAAATGTTTTACCAAGAAATCAAATGTTGTTAAACATCAGAGAATTCACACAGGGCAGAAGCCATTTCCATGTCCAGAATGTGGGAAAAGTTTTTCCCACAAATCAGATCTTGTTAATCATCAGGTGATTCACACGGGGGAAAAGCCATTTACATGTCTGCATTGCGATAAGTGTTTTGCGCATAAAAATGATTTTGAGATACATCAGAGAAAGCACAAATTTAATAAACCGTTCGAATGCTCGGTTTGCGGGGAATTCTTCACGCAGATAGGAGATCTTGTCGCCCACCATAAAATTCACAAATGGGAGGAATCTTTCTCATGTTCAGAATGTGGGGAGTGTTTTACACAGGAATCAGATTTTGTTGTCCACCAGAGAATTCACACATGGGAGAAGCCATTCTCATGTCCAGATTGTCAAAAATGTTTTAGCAAAATGTCTGTCCTTGTTAAACATCAGAAGAGTCACATGGGGCAGAGGCCGTTTTCATGTCTGGATTGCGGTAAGTGTTTTACGCTTCTACATTGTCTTGAGAGACATGAGAGAACGCACAAATTAAATAAACCGTTCGGCTGTTCGGTTTGCGGGGATTGCTTTACACAGATAGCAGATCTTGTCAACCACCATAAAATTCATAAATGGGATGGGTCCTTCTCATGTTAAGAATGTGGGGAGTGTTACACAGCAATCAGATGTTGTCACCTATCAGAGAACTCACACAGGGGAGAAGCCATCTTCATGTGAAGTCAATATATTACCTGTAAGTCAGTAATTACTGGACTGTTTATCAGACTGGAAAAAATTCTCTTACGGAACAGCCATTAGTAAAATGTTTTGTCTAAATAATTGAAGAATAAAAATTGTTTGCATTATGAAGCATATTTCTCTTGTAACTCACATTATGGTTCTTATTTCAATTACAAGTATATTATACCTGTGTGTGTATATATATATATATATATATATATATATATATATATATATATATACCCCCAACAATTTGTAAGGTAAGACTTGTACCATGGAGGTTGGAGGATCTTTAACCACCTCCAGTTTGTTTGCATCCCTTAATAGTCGCTGTTCCACTGACTCCAGAGCAGTTGGAATTTTTCCTCTAACCCCCACCTTCCCTTACCAATAAGTGCTGATAATTTTGGTGCCTGATTTGTTAACTACTGCCAAGTGGGCGGGGTCAGGCAGGAGCAGATAAGGGGGTGTGATACTGACCACCTCTAATTGGACATCTTAGCATCTTGCCCCCTTGTCTGTTCCTGCCTGACACTACCCACCTAACAGTACAGATCCTAATAAGCATATTATGTTCTGAAACCAACAGTACTGATTGCTCAGGTACGGTGGGGGCTAAAGGAAAAATTGCAAAAGTGTCCTCTTAAATACAAATGAAATGAAAAGCATGATCACCCCGCAGAACAAGTTGACAGGCCTAAGTAATTTTGTCCAGAGTTTCTACTTATGCCAGCTAAGAAATTGCTTATACCTGTCAGGTGATGTATATAGCATTATTTAAAGGGTTGCTCCAATATGTTAATGCATTTCTACCACAAGTTGAAAAGTGGCAGTGGAAGATGCAGTGGGTAGAGATGACAGTCCCTCTACTGCAGTCTAATTAATAGAAGGTCTCCAGAAAACGTCTCTGGTGGGGTTGGATTGGCCACTGTAGTAATTGTCCAGCTGACTGCACATCCCAACAACTATTCTAAACTTTTGGCTGTGGAGTTGGAGTGAGAAAAAAACTTACCAACTCTGGCGTCAAAATAAAATGATTAATTTTTGCTTATTTAGTTACTAATATTGTATAATGAATTATATGTATAGTTTGTTACATATTTACTTTCATATTAATCAGTCTCTAGATTTTTCCTGAATTAGAGGATCTTTACTGCTTCTGGCTGTACATGGCTGCCAGCCATTTATGAAGGAGTCAGAGCAGGAGTCAGAGTCCGGCTGTGGAGAAATAGTCAGAGTTGGCGGATTGGCCTACTGACTGTACAGCCCGGGTTGATGGTAGGGGTCTGAGTGGCAAGAGCAGTGATGCAAGGACCTGAGAATTGAAAGTGCTTTGGCAAGGTAGTAGACTACCTTTAAGTTTGGGAAGTAGAGTGGCTATATTGCCAAACTACTGTTTACATGGGGTGCACATGTGAGGTTAGGAATCTGGAATGGTAGGAAAATAAACTGAGGTCATTGAGTAAGGGTTGGAGTCTAAGTATATTTAAAAGAGGGGGTTTGGTAGGTGAGAGGGTGGACTCCTAGCTGAAAGAGCAGAACACAGTAGTGCTGGATCTCAGTGGTCAACAACATTTCAGGCTTAAATGGTCACTAAATTTTCAGACAACTTATTCTCATTTAATAGTGTATTTGATTCTGGACCAAAATGTAATGCACTTTAATTAAAAATGTGGCTGCTTTCTTCCTGAAAAAGTTCTTAAAGTTCCTGCCACTAGGTGTCTCCCTTCTAGCTAATTGGCAGTTGACTCATTTGTTACCAGGGAAGTCTGTCCATAGATACCATATAGAATCAAGAAGTCTGAAGTGGGAGGTGCTTTTCTTTCTTCACACAGTCTGAAAACTTGCTCTGTGTAAAGGACTGAAGATTCCACAAATATCACAGGTTACAATGTAAGAAAAGTCTTCTATGTACTTGTATCTACTTTTGACTGCTTGTGAGATTACAGTTTTTCCTGACTTCGCTCATGGATTGTTTTTTCACTGTGTTTTAGCTGTTTGCTTGCATGTATTTGCCCTGTACTTACAGTCCAGTGTCCTTGGGTCACCTAAATTATAGTCACTTGGGCTCTTCTCAAGTGTTCGTTTTCTATTGTACAGTCACTTCTGGGTGAATTACATATAAAGAAACCAGTATTAACAGTAATGGATAGGGGAGGAGGCAGACTACGCCTTATTGTACATGCCCACAACCTGACGCTAGGTTCACACTTGTGCCTGGTATCCGTCCGCTTGCAAACCATTTAAAAAAAAAAAAAAAAGGTTTGGTCCAAAAAGGATTCCAAACAGTTACACAGCGAATACCCGAATCCGTCTTTTTAGACGGATTAGTCAATGGGTGTCTGTCAAAAAAACGGACAGTTTGTGTCCATTTTGACCAATTAGTTTTTTTGGGGGGGGGCTTCCCTTCTTCATTCTGAGCATGTGCAGAGGGAAAAATGGATTGCAAACAGATTATTATCCGTTTGTAATTCACCTTCCATAGACCTTAATGTAAAAAAAAAAAATGGTTTTGATGCGGTCCGTCGTGTATCCTTATTTTTTGGACGGAGACAAAGTGTTCCAAGACTTTGAGCAAATACATGACAGAAACGCTTAAAATGTACACCTGCGGATTGTTTTAAAAACCCATTGAAATGGGTTTTTAACAAACTGTTTCAAATCAGTTTTTATGATGTTTAGACAGATCACAAAAACTGATTACATGTGGAGAGCACAATGCAAGTGTGAACACCCCCTGAGAGACAAATGTAAAATGTGATGCAGCCTTAATGTGATTATTAGCAACAGAAAAACTGATAGGACACCATGTATGAAGGCTTATACAGTCATAGAACAGACTGCCCAGCAAGACCTGGCAGATATTTAAATTTTTCATGAAAACTCAGGTACTCTTTAAGGTGCAGGATAAGCAACACCTCAGCAGTATATTGATTTTGACCTGAAGACCTTACTGAAGCAATGTAAGTACAATGCAAGAAAATCAAAGAAATTGTGTTTGCACATTGAGTAGGAGCTAAGCGAAAGGATCCTGAGGTTTGATCCATCTGACCTCACTCTTCCTCAGATGAGGAGGGGTCTAGATTATGAGGAGGGGGAGGGGGTTAGGTGATGTTATAATATGTAACATTCATTGCCCACATATTCACATTTACCCAAGAAACTTCTGAACTAAGGTTTTGGAAGGTTGTAGACATATTCGATTTCCCCAAAGCAGCATTGAACTACTTGAAAGAGTGACAAGTGGGCATAAGGTGACTGCAAGGAACCAGTAGGAGGCCATGTGGTCCCCAAGAAGAAGGTGAAGGAAATGGGTAAAGGTGATGATATGTAGGAGTTGTAATGGGATTAAGATAGTGATGGTTGGTTGGTTGGGTGCATGGGTAACTGTCGATATGAACAAACACATGGTGTCAGGGCTCTGTCCTTAGCTCCACTGATTCTATCATTATCCTGCTTAACCAACCACAACCATAGTGTTAGCAGACTTTAGGAGAAAGTACTGATACAGGGGATCTAAGTTGTGCAAGACTCAACATTCCACGGCTGCAGAAAAGCTTAGAGAAGTTGCCTGGAATGCTCCCCAAGATGGCGCCAGTCTCTCCTCACGCTCTCCAGACCAGATCGTAGACCTCTTTGTTTGTCCTCATGGAAAAAGATGGTCAACATGGTGTTCTCTTATGAATACATAATATTCTTCCACAGAAACTGCTTTCAAAAATTTCAAAAGACTTGGGGCACCCGATATAACTCTGGCCTGACCTGACGCTCCCTCCTAGCTTCAAGTCAAGACTTCCTAACATGTGACTTCACTTTGTAATGAAAAGAGTTATAAGAAAGATCATGGTTTCCCCAGTGATTCTATGATGCTGCCATGCCAGGTGAACATTTCAGCAGGGGAATGAAAAGAGGACCTGGGCCTTCTGAGACATTTACCGTTAAGGCCTTTCCAGTGGTGAGTCCATCAGCATCCACAGTTTCTCGATGCCATTGACCTTAGTTCTGGTTACACACTAGTACCACAATACGTGCTCAACATATGCTGTTACGTGTACTTTCATACTGCACCGGGACAGTTACCGTGGGGGTCAGAAGCCAGAGGAATGAGACATCATGGATGGGATCAGGGTACCAAAACAAACAGGCCAACTATAAGGTTCATTTTGTGAATATTAATGTTTTTGCCACTCCATCATGTAGTGCTATGAACCCTAGAGCAAGTAGGGTTCCTGAGTCAAGGAGGCCTGATCAGCTTCGCTCACCAGGTAGTATGGGCGATGGGCAATATGGAGAGTCTATGGTAGTGGAAAAAGAAAACTGTCAGAATTTGTATGACCATTGGATCCAGTGAAAGTGCAGCAATAGGACAAGAACAAGGGAGGAATGGAGCTTTCACGAGTGAGGATAGGGGATGCAGCTGGTGGAGCGATGGTCCTGCACGATCTGGGTGGGTTGGAATTTACATTTTCTAATGCTGTTGTTCTTTCACCAACTCACGGACCTCTTTTCTCTTTTCAAGGTTTTCTCTTTCCCTTGGTGTTAAAAGTAATTTCAGTTTCAGTGTCCTCCCCCTACCTTGTCCTTTCAGTTACCAGGTTTGGGCCATGCCCATCACCCTTTTCCATATCTCCTTCCCCCTTCATACAGAACTGGAATGGAGTTGCTTATAATGCATGTCTCATTTTGACTCTGGATTTACTCTTTCATATCAGTTTTTGGTGATTTAACTGATGTTATAAAGATCGCAACAGTAGAAAACTGGTGCAACCCATTGTCAAGGTAGGTTAAAGGTAAGAGGATAGAACTTTATTGATATCAATAATAATAACACATCATCCATATCAGATAGAGAAGAGACTCATAGAATAATAATTTGTCAAAAAATAAATACATGCAAAAACTGTAAACATAATAGTGGGCGGAGGGGGGTGGCCTCCTAAACAACAATGTAAAAAGTATCGAGTTCACTTTACCTACATGACCCTTTTAGGGGAAGGTGTAATGTCATGGCAGAGGCCCACTGTGCACAGAAAGGAAGGAGATGAGCTATGTATATCTATTGTCCACCTATTGTCAATGGTGGATCCTGTGGTATGTCCTTACAGTTTTACAAGGAAGTTAAAACCTTTTATTGTAATCGTAATGATGAGGTGACTGCTGAAAAGTGATCTCTGGAGAAAAGGAAGTGTCCGTCAGTGGCCTATTTGACAACTGCAAGATTTCAGAATATTCTTTAACACAGATAGGGAGATGAAGTAATGTTTTAAATATTAAAGATTAAAAATTGATATAAATAGATACCTATTGCCAGGGTGAGATACATATTGGAACCCTTGTGGTCCCAGAGTTTGCACAATTTATCTGTATGACACTCCTATGACCACCCTTTGCAGGTGATCTTAGATGGTTACTGTAGTGACAGTAGATAGCTTTCCTAGAGCAAAGATTACAAATAATAGTTATTAGAGATGAGTCCATATTCTATTTATTGCTTCTAAATGTGGTAAGATATGGGAGTAATTCTGGCACAAAGAATGTAGCATTTCTACACCCTTTGCATCAACATTTCATGTGTGAATTCAGCCTAAACCCACTTTAGGGGTCAGTAGAAAATTCCTCATAAACCTAATCCCAGTACTGTGTAGAGGTGATTGTACACTTTCCAAATATGTCTCTGTTATTCAGCTTTGGGGCTCTAATCGGCTGGGGTTAGGTTTATAATCAATTTACTGCTGACAGACTCCCTGTAAGTTCTAAATTCCTGAGAGGGTTCCTACATTGCAGCACTATGTAATAAATAATTGATAGGAGTAGAGCCGGGACCTCCACAGTTGCTACTGTGAAGTTGCCGGTCTTTCTTAACATGTGCCGGTTCCAGCGTGTGTCCCCTTTAAGGCTTGTTTGTTTGTATCCCAAACCTATTTCTTTGCACTTCTGCTGCTTTTGCACCGCTCTGCTATTCAGTTCTCTGGGTGTTTGCTATTCTGATCTGTATCTCGTGTTTTTTGGTGTCTGATTTCTTGGTCCCGTTTCCTGACTTCGAGTCTGCCAGCTGATTCTGTACCTCTGCTTCCTCCTGTTACTAGCACCGCTTTCCTCCTACACTGCTCCCCATTGATCCCAAATCTGTACCATGCTGACCTCCTGTTACCGACCCGGCCTGCCGACGACTCTCCTGCCTAATCCTCCTGTACTGCGCTTACCTCTCGTTGTCGACTGGACTGAACGGCCACGATTATTGCTTTACCTCTGCCACCACCTGAAGCCTTCTGTATGCTACCGCTTCATCTTTTGATCAACTATCAACCTCAACACGTGTTCAGGTGAGTGGTTTTGGATTTCTGGACCTGCTGTGACTTGTGGTGCACTGTGCCTCCTGTGATTTCTAGAATGCTGCTTCTCTGGCCAAAGGAAGGGCCAAGTCCATCCCCACCATCAGGGGCTCCGGTGAAAACCTCTGAAGGCTAGATTTGGCTCAGTTGTGAGGGTGTCGGACGCTCAGTGCTGTTTACCATTGTGTGCAGTGGTATCTGATTTTCTAGAACCTACTATCTGCCTCATACTGCATTTGTTCATAACAATAATATGGCTATTCGCATACCAGTCCCTCTCAGCCCTCTTCATTGTCCTTCCAAAACCTAGTGATCTCGGCAGCACCTGAACATGGCTGTGCCTTTTGTGCGTTAACGCAGAGAAGGCCATTGACCGTGTGCACTGGGGCTTCCTATAGGCTGCACTTGTTCAGGTGGGGGTTGGCTCCAGCTTTCTTGGGAGAGTCCTGTCCCTGTATGGCGATGCCTCTGCCAGAGTTTGAGCTAGTGGAATTCTCTCAGAACTGTTCCCGGTGCGGAATGGCACCAGGCAGGGATGCCCCCTGTGTCCCCTCCTGTATGATCTTGTGATGGAGCACCAGGCAGTGTCCCTGTAGAACTGACCTAGTGTACACGATCTTCAGCTTGGACACAAGCGGACAGCATTGCACGCCCATGACCTGCTCTGCTACGTTACTCAGCCGCGTGTTATATTCCCCGCAGTTCTGTACAAATTATGGCACTTCAGCCACCTGAGTAACTTTAAAGTCAGTCTCTCTAAGACCGAAACTCTTAATGTTAACCTGTTTCCAGCTGAGGCTGCTCATTTAGCAACCCAATTCCCCTTCAAGTGGCAACCTACCTCTATAAAGTACTTAGGGATCCAGATCCCCTCTTAATTCTCTAGCCTCTATACCCTAAATTACCTCCCACTGCTGGAGAAGACTATGCCGGACTTGTGAAAACATGGCCGTATTAATGCCCTGAAGATGGACATTGCTCCCCATCTTCTTCCATAGAGTTACTTGCTACTCACCTCCCCTCCTTGCCCTGAATTCCGGCCCACTTTTGCTCAAAGCACATTTTCCACACATTTTTATTTGCTCACTTCCTGGCTATCTGGGACTCAGCATGCTGTGGTGGCCTAGTTGCTAGGGTCCTGGGCCCTCTAAACCCCTTATTTCATAATCTTATGTTCCCACCGGGATACTCCTCCAACAGATTTTTATGTTGGTCTAGCCGTGATGATGTTAGGTTAGGCCAAGTTTCTGGGAGCCCACTCCTTCCCTCCCTCGACCAACAAGGCGTGCTTCCAACCCTGACATCCCCCTGTCCTGGCTGGAATATCAACTCCTCGGTTTCCTCCGTAAGTTCACCCTGCCCCCATTGCTGTGCTCTGAACTCACTTAACTGGAGGGTGCTATTTTGTGGTCAGAGACCCTCACACGGACTTTTTCTAGGTTCTACAGCATACTTCTCCGGGCGACTCCAGGTAGTCTTACATATACTCACTCCTGGGAAGATGACCTTCATGTACGCCTTTCTCCCGCTGAGTGGGATAGGTCATCTCTGTTTACTCACAAGTTTCCAAAGCCTTGCAGTGCACAAGAAAAGAACTTCAAAACATTATCTTGTTGGTATTGTTGTCCAGACCTCCTCCATAGGTTCTACACTAGTGTCTCTGATCGCTGTTGGCACTGTGTCTCAGAGAGGGGGACTCTCTTTCATATCTGATGAGACTGCGGGGTGATAAAAACCCTTCTAAGACTCGGTATTTGACCCGAATACCAGAGTTAGTGGACGCTCACTAGTGCCCTCCCCCCAATTAGCCCTCCTTTCAGTCATCCCTAGAAAAATTTCTAAATTAAAGGGAGACCTTCTGCGCCACTTCCTTACAGCCGCCAGATCAGTCATTCCCAAACATTGGCGTAGCACCACTACTTCCATGCTTGTGGAGTTTCTCCAGGAGCTTCTCCGCATACAGAGAATGGAGACCCTGGTGGCGGAGGACTTTGATGATTCCTCCAAGTTTGAGACTCTGAGGAGTTCTCCAATCTTTTTTCATGAACCCTGTGCTCCCTCCACGATTCCCATTTGGATTGTATTCCTCCTGATCAGGGCCAGTTTTAGACAAACTGTGGCCCTGGGCAAAATTAAAAGCGGGGCCCCAAGTGCTGATATACCAACAACGTCATCATATTTCCAGTGGCAGCCCCTTTAATAACACCACCTTTCTGCCCCCAAAACATTAACAACCAGCCCTCCTTATACCCACACACATTTCAAATAACCACTTTTTGTACCGTCTAATAGATTTTTGCACCCCTTCATCGGTTATTATAGCGCCTCATTATAAATAATAGTCCCTGCTTATAAACAGTGACCCCTTAATAGTAATAGCCCCCTCATAAATAATAGTGCTTCAATATAAATACTCCCCTTACTAATAATAGCCCACTCATAAATAATAGTTCCCCCTTAACAGTAATAGCCCCCTCATAAATAATGGTGCCCCAATATAAATACTCCCCCTTACTAATAATAGCCCACATTATTAATATTAGCCCTCTTATAAATAATAGCTTTCGTATAAATAATACCCCCTAATAAAAGCCCCTTTAACAATATCCTCCTTATAAAGTTTTCCTCTTATAAATAAAAGTGACCACATTATAGATCTATCTATCTATCTATCTATCGTCCCCTCTTATTATAGGCCTATTATAAATAGTTATTCCCTTATAAACAATAGCCCACCTTGTTTCCCCCTTATATTTAATAGTTCCTCTCCTATAATAGCCCCCTTATATATAACAGTCCCCACTTATAATAGCCCACTTATATTTAACAGCCCCCTTATATATAACAATCTCCCTCTTATTATAGCCCCCTTATATATAATTCCTCTTATAATAGTGCCCCTTATGTATAATAGTTCCTACATTATAAATACTAGCCCCCTTATATTTAATAGTTCCCCCAGTATAAATCTAACCCCCCCATAAATAATAGTTTTCCCCCTTATCAGGTAATCCCTTTTCCTTACCAGAAAACAATAAATCTTTTACTCATCTTACCGCGCTCCCATGATGAGCGGAGTAGCCGAGGATTCTCCCTGTAGTAGTGGCACAGGTGGCACGATGCAGTGACGTCATCACACCACCTGTGCTACGACGTCCTGTGTGTTACCAGCGGTCCTCTATGGCAGAGCAGGGACTTTTCAGCTCCCTGCTCTGTCATAGGATTAAGCAGTATTGGCGTGCACAGTATGCCGATGCAGCTGGGGAGCTCCTGGGATTCAAGCCATCAGGCTAAAAGCCTGATGCTCCAAATTCTGTGGGCCCCCTTGGGGATGGAGGCCCTGGGCAATTGCCCAGTTTGCCCCCCCCCCCCAACGGCAGCCCTGCTCCTGATATTGCGATGTTCTTTCCTTTGCTCCATCCTTCTGTCCGTTTTCATCCCTTATCCTCGATGTCTTTGTTTTTCTGTGTCCCTTCTTCCTTGGATCTACTGTACACCTTTTCTTGTTTCCCCCCTGAGGCTGCTCCCGCATGTTAGTGTTCGCAGGTGCCCACTTCTATGGTCTTGATGTGACTTCTCATTTTATTGTTTAGTTTTGACTCCTTGATGCCCTAAGTTGATCCGTTACACCATCTGTTTTTCCTCCTCACACTTGTACTTTTATCTTCATATGTACCCATGTCTTGACTTAGAAATTTTTCAATTTTCGTTTTTGACTCCCCCCCCCTTCCAAACTCCAAAACTTTTATATTTTTACGCTCACAGACCCATATGAGATCTTAATGTTTGAGGAACATTTTTTTTCTTTATGATGCTACCATTAATTATTCCGTACAATGTACTGGGAAAGCTGGAAAAAAAATTCTGAATGGGGTGGATTTGAAGAAAAAATGCGTTTGTGCGACTTTTGTATGGGTTTTTACAGAATTCACTCTGCAGCCAAAATGACATGTTACCTATATTCTATGTTTCGGTGCGATTCCAGGGATACCAAATTTATATGGTTTTATTTACATTTTAACTCCTTAACAAAAATCCAAAACTGTGCAAAAATTTTTTTTTTTTTAAGTTGCCATATTCTGACACCCGTAACTTTTTTATAATTCTGTGTACGGGGATGCATAGGGCGTTTTTTTTGCGGGATGCATAAAGCGTCTTTTTTTTTTGCGGGACAGGTGTACTTTTTAGTAGTACCATTTTGGGGAATTGCTATTGGTGAAACAGTGAAAAAAAACGGCGCTTTGGCACTTTTGATTTTTTTTTTCCCGCTACGGCGTTTTACTGTATGGGAAAAATGTTTTTAGAGATTTGTAGACCGGTCGTTTTCGGACACAGGGATACCTAATGTGTATGTGTTTCACAGTATTTAAGTACTTTTAGATATGTTCTAGGCAAACATTTAATATTGTTTCATTCCAATGTTTTATGGTAGATCTGTTTGCTTTTTAAATGGTACCTGAGTTTTCATGAAAAGTTGAAATATGTGTGGGGTCTTGCTGGGCAATCTGTTGTATGACTGTATAAGAATTCATACATGGTGTCAGTTTTTCATTAGTTTTTCTGCTATTGATATCTCCATTATGGCGACAGCACATCTTACATTTGTCTCTGAGGCGGGAGCGTACAATAAGGAACATCAAACAGATATACGTCAGACAATCCATCAATTTGTAGGATGTGCTTATGGGCGGTATCCAGCCAAATATGCAGGGTATCTATTGATAATATATGTCTGTTACTAATAAATACTAATGTGCAAGTAAAACCTATTGAAAGTGCTGCGGAACAATCTGCCCCCCTCCCATATCCATTATAACTAGTTTGATTCTGCCAGGAGTAACTGTGCAAGAGCAAACTAATTGCTGAGAAAAGCCAAAGTGAGCATTATGTAGGAGTTCCAGGAACAGTGGAGTGCAAATACATGCAGGCATGACACATGAAAAGAGCAATCTATGAGCACAGTTAGTAAAGCTGCTTGTTGACTGTGAATAATATCCCATCTGTAATCACACAAGCAGCCACAAGTAGATACAAGTACATAGAAAACTTTTCTTACATTGTAGACTATGACAAGCTGCAGAATGTTCAAACCTTTGCACAGAGCCAACAGTTTGTAGACATGCTGTGAGGAAAATCAGCTCTTTCCCTCTCCATTCACTGTGTGAAGAGAGAAAAGAACCTCCCCCCTCCACTCACCGTGAACCTATCTTGCATCTATGAAGACAAAACTTACCTAACAACATGCAGTGAACTGCAAATTAGCTAGAAGGGAGACCTAATGGCATGAACTTTAGAGAGGTTTTTCAGACAAAAAGCAGCCACATTTTTTAATTAACATGCATTACGTTTTGGTCCAGTCACATGATCTATGAAATGAGACCAAGTTTTCTGAAAAGTTACTGGCCATTTAAGTTTCCCTGTAGCATTCTGTTTCATGTTTAATTCCTGGTGTTCATATTTGCTTAGTTTGGATTTCTAGTCTCTGGGTCCTTCCACTCTCCCATTATTCATGTTAGGGTCAGTACTGCAGATTAGGGACAGTGCTAGGTCAATGGCATTTGGTGTTAGGAGAAGCATTTTTGGGATTGCTCTAGGAAATAATTCAGAGAAATCGGAGAATCGGTGCTGGAGTATTTTCTGTTTATGTAATCATCTGATCACCATACCATCTCCAATTGTCTTATCGTCTGACTACTATCACCATCATCCATTCCTTCCATCGTCCAATTACTAAGAATAAATAAACCAGTGATAAAAAATAAGTGAGATTAAATTTTCACCAAACCCTTCTAGGAGCAGACGGGGATTTCTAGAAAATAAATGTCAATGATATCGGATAAATAAGCAGACCCTTTTATTGACTTGAAGCGACACATTTCATGACTTCTTCAGGATCAAGTGTGCCATAAGTCCTGGGGATAACTGAGTACCTTATCTAACCCTCATAGGCAGCAGCAGCATAGAGGACACTATAAAGCAGTCCTGAGCAGTTTAGCTTGAAGTGAGCAGTGAGGCTAAGATAGTACAAGACTAGGTAGTCGCTGAGACTCAGTGTGTGTCTGTGTCCCTGTTTCTTCAGCACTTCCTCTTCCTACTCACCCTCTACTCTCCATAGACTTCTATGGATTCAGACTGTCGGCATGGACAAGGACTTGGCAGATGAATGTTAATGTTCATACATGTAAAGTAATGCACCTAGATCATAGTAATAGGTGGAGATAGTTCCACAGTGATGATTGGAAGTTTGTGAACCCTGTAAATTTGACATAGAACTACATCAGATTTTCACACAAGTGGTAGAAGTAGATAAAGAGAAGCAAATCAAACAAATGAGTCAAAACTATTAGCTTTGCTCATTTATTTATAGAAAAGAATTATCCAATAACACCTGTCTATAAATGATAAAAGTATGTGAACCTTTAGGATTTGGAGATAATTTGAAGGTGAATCAGGGGATTTCAATCAATAGGATGACAATCAGGAGTGGGGGAGGCGACTTGTTTTATTAAAGAACAGGGATCTATCAAAGTTTGATGTTTGCAACATGTTACTTGGCACGAACAAAGGAGATTTTTGAGGACCTCAGAAGGAGAGCTGATGATGCACATCAGTCTAGAAAATGCTACAAAACCATCTCTAGAGTTTGGACTACATTAATCCACGGTCAGACAGAATGTGCACAAATGGAGGGAATTCAAGAACATTATTATACTCCCCAGAAGTGGTCATCCAACATGTCAAGGGAAAGGCATATAATAGTCTACGAGGTCACAAAGAAACCAAAGGTAACCTCTACACTACTAAAGCCCTTTCTCACATTGGCTAATGTTCATGAGTCCACCATTTAGAGGACACTGGGAAACAATGGCGTGCATGGCAGGATTGCAAGGGGGGAAAGAGGTGGAACACAGTGGTGGTAGAATCATGGTTTGGGCCTGTTTTGCTGAAACTGGGCCAGAATGGCTTGCTATCAAGGATGGAACAATGAATTCTGAATTTTACCAGGAAATTCTAAAGGAAAATGTCAGGACATCTGTCTGTGAGATAAGGAACATGGGTCATCTGTCTGTGTGCTGAATCTCAGGACAACAACCCTAAGTTGTTCCACCAAAGAAAGGTTAAAGAAGAATAAAGTTAAAGTTTTGGACTGGCCATGTCAAAATCCTGACTTCAATCCAATAGAAATGTTGTAAAATGACCTGAAGTGAGCAGTTCATGGGAAAAAACCAACAGAACAGAGCTGACACAGTTGTCTTGTCAGGATTCTCAATTCAGCTGCTATACCTTTAAGGTCACTGTGTCAACCTGGAAAGCTTCTGCAGTTTCAGAAACTCCCACGGCTTGTCAAATTAGTAGTTGAGGAGGCCTCTATAAGACCCCTCCCTAGTTCGGCTCTGTACCTTATAGTGTGTGTGTTGGATTGCATCATTCTGTCCCTTGGCTTGTCCTTTGGATATTTGCATACTGATTCTGCCATTAGCTTTCTACTGGATATCGCTTTTGTCTCCTGATTCTGTCTCTGACGTCTTCTCCTGGTTTTAACCTTTTGCCTCTACAACTATTCTCCTGTTTCTGATCTGCCCCGTAAGTCAATTGAGGGTTCTGGTTTGCTTTCAGTTTGCAGAGCATTTCTTTTGTATTTGTACAGTTACTGTTTGGTGACTATTCTGAACAGATTCTGCAAAGTCCATCTGGCCTTGCGGCCAGCGCTGGTGAAGGTGTCTGAGGGTCTGTCTTTGGTTCGCAGTGCTGTGCTGATTTTAAATAGCTTGTTGTACTCAGTGGTGAACCTAGCCTCTTTGCTGCCTGAGGCGGACTATAGAAAGACGCCCCCCCCCCCCCCCAAAAAAAAAAAAAACCTGAGTTTCCATGCTACTAGTTTAACACACTGTTATCGTCGCACAATATACACAATACACAAAGTTATAAAACAGTTTTTAAGAATTCTTCTTACTGTATTACTTCAGTATCAGATCAACAACACGGCATTAACAATGAAAGTAACTTCACACATCTTCTGCTTGGTGAATGGACGAGCCCACGTGGCCCCCATTCTCTATAATAGGAGCCCTGCAGATAGCTGAGTACTGGACTTCGGGTATCTTTGGCACTCCCATTGAAGTGAATGAGAGCCACGCGGGTTCTTCCATCCACCAAGTGACACACCTATATATATGGCTGCGGTCAGGCTGAATTCCCACCCAGTGAGGGGAAAAAACCCAATTCTCAGGCTCAGTGGGGGTCTCAGCAGACAGACCCCCATCACTCAGGTATTTATCCTCTATCATTTAGGTGAATACAGGGCAGTAACATTCTGTGACTTACAGGTGACGTCTCTGACTAATCCTTCACATTTCCCGTCTCTTCCCTCTAGACCGCCATGACCACTTCTTCCAGCTGTGACTTGTCTCTGTAAAGGTTACAACACAGACATCTTTGGCTCCTCACTTTTCCAGGCATCCAACCCACATTGTCCTCACCTACACAAAGCCCCCATCCTGCTGCTACCCCCAATTATAAAATATATGATATAACCCCCCATAATGAATAATACTCCCAAGTGCATCTTTATATTAATAATGTCCGTGTGTACCATGTATAAATAGTGCCCCTTATTAATAATACCCCAGGTGTTAACTAATTAAAAGGTTTTCCAGGTCATTAATAAACTAATCAGTGGGGTTCAAAAACCCAGGACCCCCACTGACCAGCTGTTTGAATGGTACCTGTGTAAGCGCCATGACCGCTTCTCTGTTTACATAGTGTCATTCATCTTATAGCAGCCATGTAATGTAACTGCAGCCTCGTCCTGTACATGTCTACAGTATGTGACAAGGCTACAATTACATCACACGATCACTATAAACAGACAGCGTATAATATAAACAGGTGCCATAGCCCATGTTTATAGCGCCCCATTTACACACACTATAAAGTTCCACAGCAGCCCCTGCACACAGTATTACACAGTGTTATGAGCCGCAGCGGCCCCTGCACACTGTATTATGCCTCTCAGCGGCCCCTGCACACGGTATTATGCTCCATAGTGGCCCCTGCTCACGGTATTATGCCCCGCATTGGCCACTGCACACGGTATTATGTTCCGCAGCAACTCCTGCACACAGTTTTATGCCCCATATTGGCCCCTGCACTGGTATTATGCTCCATAGTGGCCCCTGCACTGGTATTATGCTCCAGAATGGCCCCTGCACAGGGTATTATGCTCCATAGTGGCCCCTGCACTGGTATTATGCTCCATAGTGGCCCCTGCACTTGTATTATGCTCTATAGTGGCCCCTGCACTCGGTATTATGCTCTATAGTGGCCCCTGCACTCGGTATTATGCTCCATAGTGGCCCCTGCACCCGGTATTATGCTCCATAGTGGCCCCTGCACCCGGTATTATGCTCCATAGTGACCCCTGAACCCGGTATTATGCTCTATAGTGGCCCCTGCACTGGTATTATCCTCCATAGTGGCCCTTGCACTGGTATTATGCTCCATAGTGGCCCCTGCACTTGTATTATGCTCCATAGTGACCCCTGCACCCGGTATTATGCACTATAGTGGCCCCTGCACCCGGTATTATGCTCTATAGTGACCCCTGCACCCGGTATTATGCTCTATAGTGGCCCCTGCACTCGGTATTATGCTCTATAGTGGCCCCTGCACTTGCATTATGCTCCATAGTGGCCCCTGCACCCGGTATTATGCTCCAGTGACCCCTGAACCCGGTATTATGCTCTATAGTGGCCCCTGCACTTGTATTATGCTCCAGAGTGGCCCCTGCACAGGGTATTATGCTCTACAGTGGTCCCTGCACAGGGTATTATGCTCTACAGTGGTCCCTGCACAGGGTATTATGCCCCATAGTGGCCGACCCATGAACTATTATTATACTCTGGGGTCTTTTGAGACCCCAGAGTATAATGATTGGAGACCCAGGGGAGAATACAAACATAAAAATCAGAGTTACTTACCTATCCTGGACACCGGTGCACTCCTTGCAGCTTTCGGCCCTGTTTAATTGCGCACACATGTCACGTGATCAGGCCGGCGACGCGACCTGATGACATCACCACAGGCCTCAAGCCTGCTCGGAGTTACATCGGATCGCAGGAGGTGAGTAACACTGTTTTTTATGTTCCCTCACCAACCCTAGGCCTCCGATTATTATACTCCGGGGTCTGAATAGACCCCGGAGTATAATAATAGTAGTATTTGCGGCCCGCGGCCTAACTTACCGATGCCCGCGGCCGCTCACAGCGGCATCCGCTTCCCTTTCTGCGGCCCATAGCAGAAGGGGAAGCGGGGGCGGCCACGAGCAGACGCGGGTAGGTAAATAAATAGGCCCTGACCTGCCGGGGATGCTCCAACAGGTTACGGCCTATTTATATAGATAAAAAAAAGCTATACTCACCTGAGATGCCTTGATGCAGCCGCCGCCTCCTCCTCTTGTCCGCGACGTCTGTGTCTCAGCGTAGGCGGCGTAATGACGTCATTGTATCGCCGCCTGCGCTGAGATGCGACGTCTTGTAAACCAGCCCAGGACAGGTTTTTTTTGTTTTTTTAAAGCGGCCTGTCCTGGGCTGGTTTACATTAAATAGTAAAATGCCGCCCCCCGGACAGTGCCGCCCGAGGCGGCCGCCTCACCTCGCCTCATTAGCGGTGCGCCCCTGGTTGTACTGCTCGCTATTATCAGCCAGTTCCTGCTTTTGCTTTGGTTTGGCCTTGAATCTCAACCAAAACATTTGTACTGAGGAATGGGCTATAATTCCTACAAAGTCATGTGCAGGGCTGATAAACAATTACCAAAAACACAGATACAGATATTTCTGTACATGGGACACACACCAGATACTGAAAGCAAAGGTTCACATACTTTTGCCATTCACAGATATGTGATGTTGGATCATTTCTTCTATAAATAAATGACTAAGTCTAATATTTTCAAGTAATCTCTTTGATTTGTTTTCTTTATCTACTTTTAGCCCTTGAGTGAAAATCTGATGTAGTTTTAGGTCAAATATAGAAGGAAATATAAAAAATTCTGAAGGTATCAAAAATATAACTGGAATTAAATGGAATAGAACTGGGGACAACACAACAAGAGAAGGACCTGGGTATTGGTTACAAGGAAGAATAGCAGCAGTACTCAGTGTCAAGCAGCAGCTGCAAAAGCAAATAACATTTCATGGCCTATAAATAAGATAAATAAATAAAAACCTTTAATAATGTGATTACGCCTCTATAAATCGATTAAAGGACAACATCTCGAATATGGAATTTAGTTTTGGGCTCCACATTGCAAAACGCATATAGAAGAGCTGGAAAGGTTTGATATGAGATTGGAAGTCTCTCTTATAATGGGAGGCTAGAAAAATCTGGCTTGTTCATCTTGGGAAATAAACATTTGCATTTATAAATATATGTGTAGGCAATGCCAAAATCTGGCACAATTTTTTCTATAGTGACTACATGTGGAGGAAAAGGCAATCTAGAAGGGTTCTTTACAGTTAAAGCAGTCAATCTATGGAATGATGTACGTCAGGAGGTAGTAATGGAATATACTATATCAGCACTTTAAATGGCTTTATAACGGACAGTAACTGATAACCATCAGTTATTGTCCGTTATTTTATGTCCATTTTTTTCCTGCGCATGCTCAGAAAGGGCCAGCTCTGTCCTGAGGAGCCCACTGGACCCAGTGCAGGTGGTGGGTGACAGAAGGATACTGTCCGTGGTGAGCTCCATGCGGGAGAATAACTCCCATCCCATGCATGAGACTGTGATTGCGCTGGGCAGTACTGTCAGTGACCGACTGCTCCACCCTAGGTGTGAGAAGGAGCGCTATCGGAAGTCTTTCCTCCCCGCTGCGGTCAGGCTGTACAACCAACACCGACCTAAGCGGAGATCAATACACACAGAGAACTGAGAGATCTTTCTGCCTGTTAAATCCCCCCTCCCCTCCTCTGCTACTTCCTATCTGTCTGTCTGCTATTAATGTAATGCCTCTCACCTTGGAACATTCCTGTACATGTTGTATTTGTATTTGAATCTGCTTATCTTATCTTTGCTGCTGTAACACACTGAATTTCCCCATTGTGGGACTATTAAAGGACTATTATTATTATTATTATTATTATAAAGCAGAAAAAAAAACAAAAAAAAACGGACAGTGTTAAAAAAACGGACAATGTTAAAAAACGGACACTAACTGATGCTAATGTGTCCGTTTTTTTTAACTAATCCATTAATTAGATCAGTTAAAAAAACGGACACATTAACATCAGTTAGTGTCCGTTAATGTCTGTTATGATAGGTGTCCATTTTTTTTTTTTTTTTTTTTTTTTTTTTAACGGACACTATCAGAATGGACATCAATGGTAGTGTGAACCCTGCCTAAGGTTAGAATTAGTCTAGTAATTTATGAAGGTATAAGATGGAACGTGATGGAACAAGTTGTTACTATTTGAGATTTCTGTGGACTTCACCCAGACTGACCAACCATTGTAATAATGTTGCATATACAGACGTGGACAAAATTGTTGGTACCCCTCGTTTAATGAAAGAAAAACCCAAAGAAATAACTTGAATCTGACAAAAGTAATAATATATAAAAATTCTATGAAAATGAACAAATGAAAGTCAGACATTGCTTTCCAACCAGGCTTCAACAGAATTTTTAAAAAAAGAAAACTCATGAAACAGGCCTGGACAGAAATGATGGTTCCCTTAACTTAATATTTTGTTGCACAACCTTTTGAGGCAATCCCTGCAATCAAACGATTCCTGTAACTGTCAATGAGACTTCTCCACTTCTCACCAGGTATTTTGGCCACTCCTCATGAGCAAACTGCTCCAATTGTCTCGGGTGTGAAGGGTGCCTTTTCCAGACGGCATGTTTCAGCTCCTTCCAAAGATGGTCAATAGGATTTAGGTCAGGGCTCATAGAAGGCCACTTCAGAATAGTCCAATGTTTTCCTCTTAGCCATTCTTGGGTGTTTTTAGCTGTGTGTTTTGGGTCATTATCCTGTTGCAAGACCCATGACCAGCAACTGAGACCAAGCTTCCTGACACTGGGCAGCACATTTCTCTCTAGAATCCCTTGATAGTCTTGAGATTTCATTGTACCCTGCATAGATTCAAGACACCCTGTGCTAGATGCAGCAAAGCAGCCCCAGAACATAACAGAGCCTCCTCCATGTTTCACAGTAGGGACAGTGTTCCTTTTAAGATATGCTTCATTTTTCCGTCTGTGAACATAAAGCTGATGTGCCTTGCCAAAAATTTTGATTTTTGTCTCATTCTCCCAGAAGCTTTGTGGCTTGTCAACATGAAGTTTGGCAAATTACTTTTGTCAGATTGAAGTTATTTCTGTGACCATTGAGGGTTTTTCTTTCATTAAACGAGGGGTACCAACAATTTTGTCCACGTGTGTAGCATTTATTATACCTTAACAGTGCATGGTGCTTTTGCCTTTTGACTGGTGGCCGTACCTGTAAATGTGCGTAGGGAGTTTGTTGTCAGGGGCTCTAGAGTGGACAGATGGGTGGGGAGTCTTCTAAAGTGGTCAGGCTTGAATGAAAAAAGTGGCAAGAGGTTTCTGGAGGTTGGAGCTAGACTTGGAAGACTGGGGCTTCACCATGTGTGCAGATTATTATGGTTGATTCCAGGTGGAGTTAGAAGTGCAGGATCTCACAAGAATGCCTCCGCACCTAATGGTTGCTCTGTAGTGTGAATTTTTTGATGTCTGACTAGAGCTCTTTTGTTGGTAAAACGTTTGTCACATTCGGAACATATAAATGGCTTCTCCCCTGTGTGAATTTTCTCATGTAAAAGAAGACCCGATTTCCTGGCAAAACATCTTCCACATTCGGAGCATGAAAATGGCTTCTCCCCGGTGTGAACCGTTTGATGTTTAACAAATACCGATCTCTGGGTAAAGCTTTTCCCACACTCTAGGCATAAAAATGGCTTCTCCCCTGTGTGGATTTTCTCATGATCGGTAAGAATTGATTTCCGGGTAAAACTTTTCCCACATTCTAGGCATATAAATGGCTTTTCCCCCGAGTGAGTTTTCTGATGGGCAAAAAGAGCTCTTTTATAGATAAAACTTTTGCCACACTCCATGCATAAAAATGGCCGCTCTCCTGTGTGGATTCTCTGATGCTCCACAAGAACCGATATGTGGTTAAAACCTTTCCCACATTCAGAACAGGAAAACGGTCTCTCGTCTTGGTGAAGTTTCTGATGTCTCTTCAGATGATCTTTACGCTTAAAACTTTTCCCACATTCTAGACATGAATATGGCCATTCGTCCAAGCTCTCTTTGTGGCTCCCACATTCCGAATTTGGAAAAATGTTAGTAGCTGAGCTTTCATGAACAATCTCCGATAGAGAAGAAGAAGACATCTTGTGACCAGACGATCGCTCTCTGTTCCAAAGAACAGGGGTTGTATTAGGGTTATTGAGGGACGCTCCAGATTTATCTTGTGTAACTCTATTATCTTCTGATCCACAATCTGGAGATAAAAGGACATGTCCGTCCATGTCTCTTGTGAAGTAATCTGCTAAGGGAAAATATGTTATTTAACAATTTGCTAAAACAGATTTTTTATTTTTATTTTTTAAAAAGTATAAACCCCACAAAAAATGTATTCTCTGGCCTGTGATAAAGGCTTATGATGTAAATGGTAGTGCAGGTAATCTTCTTATGGAGGCTTATCTTCTTATTTGTGAGTTCTCTACTATTTTGTGGGCCACAGCGGTGTCATGTGACCAGCAATGAGACTCTCCAACTGACACATCTTCTCATGTGTAAACTGGACGTCAGTTCCTTCATTTATTCCTATGAGACTCACATTGAGGCTCTCATAGAAATGTATAGCCTTCACTGCAGCATAGCTGTATTATGTAAATGACAGGCGCTCATTGGTCTGGGGGCCGAGTGTTGGCCCCTCTATCGATTAGGTATTTATGACCTATCCTGAGGACAGGCCATAAAAAAAATTAAGCCTAGACAACCCCTTTAACTCAATTACTTATTTCCTGTAAAATATTCTAAATATGACATACGGTATTGTGCCCGTAATGTGTCCACACATGTAACAATTCTCATTTACTAGAATTAACTACACCTAATCCTAACTTAAAGGGGAGACATTCATCACCTATCCACATGATACGTGACAAATGTGTGATCACTGTGGGCCCCACTACTAGGAGCACGCCGCTCTTAGTCTACTCCTCCATGGCATCAAATGCGTATCTCCAAATATAAGGTAAATGCCAGAATCAGGCTTATGGCAAATAATCCGGCACTAGATGATCGAGCCATTTTGTATCACTACATGCAATATTTTTGATAATGTGAACTTGTTCTAAGCAGGCTGATGTTCGTTTAGATAACTTTTCTAATTTTCTATTTTGTACTTACTGTTTATGTCCTATGATGTCTGTAATCCTACTGGGTATATACTAAATGGATGCGACTGACACAACTAATGCTATGTTCACATCTGCGCCGCAGTGTCCTTCGATGGACCAGAACAAAGGACACATAGACTGCTAAAACAGCAGACACCAATGGTGCCTGACGGACCCCATTGATTATAATGGGATCCATCAGGTGTCAGCGATCAATGCGATGGAGTCTCCTAACAGAGACTGACCCAGATGTAAGCCCAGCCTGAACATGGTGAAGATCTTAGTGTCTAACAAATAGAACACATTTTTTGGAGTACATCTCAATCCTGTTCCCCTTTACTGGGGATACGCCAGAAATGTCTCTTGTGGGAGAACGCTGCGGATACGCTGGGGATACACATGGTGTTTCTGTTCCTTTTTGGTGAGGTTTTTTGAGCCACAACCAGGAATGGATCCAGCAGGAAGGAGAGGTATTAGAGACTCCTTTATATTTCCCATTCCTTTTACATTTAGTCCTGGCTTTGACTCCAAAAAATGGAGTAAAATCTGCGGCAAAAAAAACAACCTTAATTTAAATTTTTTTTATACTAACAGTATTCATCATTTGTCCACAGGATCGGTGTAGGGCCGGGCGTTTATGACCTAAATGAAAATCACGATTAATTGAACATTTTACCTAGTTTAAGTTTAATGCTTATTTTAGGACACACCCCTTTTTACATGCCACACCCCCTATTTTTATGCCATATCATGCCACAGAATTTTAGCTTCAGTGATTCACATATGGATAGCATACACTTAGTGACAGATCCTTTGGCCAATGGCAGTGTGAGACAGAATTCAAAAACATTGAACTAGTCGATGTGAACAAGATGACATCCTTTGGTTATTTGTCAATTAATTGCCGAGCACTAAACATGTGCCAAATGTTCACTGATGGCCTATTACACTAGTGTAAGCCAAACCTACAAAGCTTTTCTCTAACTAGGCATCTTCTGATAGTATGGTATGAATAACCTCCAATGGGAGCGACACTTTTTTTTCTTATTAGTCTGAGACGAGTGTAGGGAAGAAAGATAGTTATATGGAGGTCACATAGAGACTTCCTTACCTGGGCTGAGGTCTACAGGAATTCCCTCTGTCTTACACTGCAGGTCAGGACTTCCATACGTCTCCTCTTCTATAGATGTGGTTTCCTCTTTAATACCAGACACATCTTCACCCTACAATGTAGAATAATGTGGAGCTATAAGGAGACCTGGAGCTGATGTAGTCACTGGGGCACATTACTCAGTGTCCGTACATTACACTTATATTACATCTTCCATCTCATCTGTGTATTATAAAAGTAAGACAGACAGATGATACAGCTCTACATGACATATACAGTACCTGGCGAGATCTTGGCTTCATTTACCTGATGGTTCTGCAGAATAGAGTCATTGGAGTACAGAGGACGGGGACATTTCTGGGGGTCATACTTCTTACTGAAGCCATCTGAAGAAACAATATACACACAGCGACGGAGTCATTTTGTAGAGAATTTGTGCAGAGAATCGTTCCCATGTCATGTTACTGCTACCATAGAATTGTACGATCATGATCGCGTGTTTCTGATTATATACAGAGTTTAGGATAAAAAAAAAACATGTCTGCCGCCTTCTTCTCAGGAAGTGACATCACATCCATTGGTCACATGGTTATGCTGATGCTCAGTCTCATTCAAATGAACAGAACTGAGATGTAGTATTGTCATGTGAACAATGGGCGTGATGTCACTTCCTGAGAAAATCTAAGCCTACTCCATCATTGTGATGAACAGACCCTCAGTTACATATCTGTCTTTGAAATGTATCATTCCTGATTCATAGTAGTCATACCTACTTTTAGGAATGCCGTGTTTAAGTTGTGTTTACATTGGTGGACACTGCCTTCTGTGGTGTTGTGTGCATACCATGGGGGATGATCTCTCTAGCCAGCCAGTTTTTATTACCCCCTGGACAGCAGATACCATCGGGGAGGCTGGGCGAGCGACATCCCCCCCAGCTCAACCCTGGACACACATCTTTCTCTAGCTAGGCAACCACCCCCTTTTCTTAGGTCCTGCAGGGTGTGGGGAGAAGGGGGGCTGCCTGGGGAAGGTGTGGCTGGACACTCGGTTTATACTCCAAGGAGAGGCGAGGCTCTTTTGTCTTCTGAGTCTGGCTAGCATGTAGGAGAGACATGCTTTTGTAACTTGCTGAAGAAAGGACCCTGAGGCCTACCACATGGGCTCAGAGAAACTGACTACAAACCTGTGCCGGTATTTTTCTATCTGTTATTTCCCTTTTTATTTGATGTGCTTTATTTTACTTTTATCCATATTTTGCTTGGTAATTGATATATATTTCTGTGTATGTTAATGCTTAGTAACGGCCCACTTGAGATAATAAATATATAAAATTTATAAAGCTCGTTTCGTATTATTCTATGACCCGATCCGCTCACGGTGTGTAAGTGGGAGGTAAAGAAGGTTGGTCGCAGGTGTGCCAAGTGGCCTGGCAAGGCGAGATCCTTCACAATCATTTATACCACAAAAATGCCATAAATAATGATGAATGTGGCATGGGTGATGCCGTTGCCACTAGTGACTATATTAGCAACGATTTGAGACTATTTTACACCACAAAATACTGTCGTGAACACAATAATGAATTTGCTTCCATGTGTCACAAAGCTGGATGAAGGTGGTCATGGCTGTAAACAATGAGTAACCATAGTTATGTTGTCTGCTTTCAGGAAGTTAGTATGAATGAACAACTGTCGGCTACAGAAGATCTAATCCTGAATATCCATCTTGTTATTGGTTGTGTAATAAGCTGTTATTTACAACCACATTCTTGTTATCTTCAGTTCTAGCAATATATATATATATATATATATATATACAGTATATCTTATATGCATATCTGATTGACCCTGGACAATATGTAGCTAGTGCTCACCTGAGCTTATATCTACAGGTATTTCCTCCTCTTTACACTTATACATCTCTTCAGCTACAACCTCCACTTTAATATCAGTCAGGTCTTCTCCCTAGGCCGGTATGGAAGTAAATGCAGCACAAGTCAGAAGATGGCGGAGTGTAAACCCAAAACACATAGAATGAGCTCAGAACATGCAGTAGATGACCCCGCTCCTTTAGACATCATATAGAGCAGTGGTTTTCAACATTTTCTCACTAGGGGGTACTTCACTTGAAAACGTTGAGAACCACTGATATAAAGAATGGTGTCAGCTTCACTTACCTCATGATCCTGTGGGATTCTGGGATTCTTCTTTTGACAAGCCTGGGTATAGCCAGAAGTGAGACATCTTGTAGGAACATTGTGGTCAGTGGGTCCATCTGCAGAATACAAACACACAGCGGCTGGATACGTTACCAAATTACATTATGTATTATTGGAGTACATAGCCAAAAATAAAGCTAGCGATATCTCTGCAATGTGAGAAGATACAGACAAAACTGAAACAGCACTGAATTCAGCACATGGACAGCTCTATAGTGGCATATAACATGTGATAGAGGACATGAAAGGTTAAGTATCTATAAACTGAGGTGTATAATAATATAACATACCCCAGGTAGGTTATTACTCACCTGGACTGATATCTACAGGGATTTCCTCCTCCTTACACTTCTGCCCACTGCTCACATACATCTCTGCTCCTGGTGTTACCTCCATTTTACCCCTAGTCACATCTTCACCCTAATATAATATAAAGGTAAAGGCAGAAACAACACAAAGATGACACCAGTAAGTCCCAGAGAAAATCACATGTTTCACAGGCTCAGATCACATTATTTTAATATGCATGTTTAGTGTGAATGTCGAAGTACACGCTAAATGTGTCCACAGGCTTTCCATCTCCCCTCCATCTGATTAGTATACATTGGGTTAACACTATAAAAAAGAAGAAGATGTAATGGCGTAGTTGACTGCACTATTCACTGCTATGCGCTAAAACAACCCTTTAATGGAGGCCACAACAGCCTATGGGTGATAGATGCCATTACTGTACAGCAGGGGTAGGCAACTTTTTTTGTTCGGCGTGCCGATTTTAATAAAAAAAAAATCAAAGATGAGGTACTCGGAGTGCCGGTCAATAAATGTAAGTCTGACGACCCCTAAACTAAAGTCATATACCACAAACCATAATACAGAAGTGCTGCCACCAGATGCTTTAGGACACATGCGTTTACTGCTATTTCCTGGGATGCTCCTGTACTTTCCGATTAGAAGCAATGAAAGTCCATGTACAGCCCCCAATTAGTGGTAAATGTGTCCAGGAGCACCGTATGGCAGCAGCCTTATAGTGGTAACACACTATGTATCTGGATGCAGCTATATTCTTAGGCCACTGGAACTTTTAGCTTGATGTAAATCTGCGTTCACATGGTGCGGCCCCTGCACACCGTATTATGTCCCATAGTAGCCCCTGCCCACCGTATTATGTTCCACAGCGGCCCCTGCACACTCTTTTATGTCCCATAGCGGCCCCTGCACACCGTATTATGTCCCATAGCGTCCCCTGCACAACGTATTATGTCCCATAGCGGCCCATGCACACGATATTATTTCCCATAGTGGTCTCTGCACACCGTATTATGTCTCATAGCGGCCCCTGCACACGATATTATGTCCCATAGCAGCCCCAGCACATGGTATTATATCCCATAGTGGCCCCTGCACAAGGTATTATGTCCCATAGCAGCCCCTGCACACAGTATTATGCCCCATAGTGGTCCCTGCACACCGTATTATGTCTCATAGCGGCCCCTGCACACGGTATAACACTCTAACTTTTATAATTTTCGCCACTCACTAGCTATAATTATACTGTGGGGTCTCTTCAGACCCCAGAGTATAATAAGCGAAGGGCCAAGAGAGATGACAAACATAAAAAAACAACGTACTCACCTTTTCCTGCCCTCCGCAGCCTCTCTGTTCTCTTCGGGCACTTCTGCCTGTAGTTAGCGACCGCTGATTGGATCTCAGTTGTCACGTCGCGTCATGCATAATGACGTCGGACGTGACCCCAGAGGTCCTGTCTCCTGTCAGACAGAAGTGCCCGAAGAGCAGACAGCGGCTGCGGAGCACAGGAAAAGGTGACTTACATTGTTTTTTTTATGTTTCATCACTTCTCCTGAGCCTCCGCTTATTATACTCAGGGTCTGAAGATAGCCCCGAGTATAATAACAGCAGTTTAGTTTCGGCCGTGTTTGGTCCAATCGAAACTGCTGGGTGAGGACTCGGGTCGCCGTGCCAGGGAAATATGCCTCGCGTGCCGCTCTTGGCACGCGTGCCAGGGGTTGCCAACCCCTGCTGTACAGTATCTGTTACCAGCCTCCGGTAAACAGATATCATGGGGTGCTCCAGTAACTGTGGGCGTAGGTTTAGATGCAGTTTTAGGAATCACTACTGGGCCCTGGAGCCTCTGGGATCCCAACATAAGAAGACACCAGTATTATAGATAGTACATAGAAAGTAGGGGCCCATTACAGATTTTGCATCGGGGCCCAGGGGCTTCAACTTACGTCTGTGAGCTACATGGCAGCTATCACTGAAGTCTTCCTGTGACACAAACGTTTTTTTTGTAGCATTTGATATATTTTTTTTATTGGACTCTTCATCCATAGTGTTCTGTCGATGAGAATAGCTTCTGGGATATAACAGGCTATATGAGGCAATGAGATAAGGTTCTTTCACTCTCAATAGGGCCTCTAAAAATGAATGCTGCAATCTGATTGGTAGTTCTGGGTAACCTGTGCACTAGTTTTAGTAAATCTCCCTTATCACCCCTTGTGTTACTGTGTAATGTCCCGGCCTTCCCAGCAGCGCTCACCTCTCCAGTCAGCAGCTCAATGATCTTGTTGGTGAGGTCCAGGATCTTCTCATTGTTGTTCCTCTCAGGTATCAGTGATGGAGGTGGAGGCTCCGTCATCGTGTTCTGGTTCCTGCTCCATCCTCCTGACACATTAGGATGGCTACTTGGGGTCACACGCTCTCCAGATTTCTTCTTCACTACGGTGTAATCCTGTGTATGGAGAGACCCTGATAAATATCACTATATACAGTAAAGAGGACCTTTCATACCCTCTGACATCGCCTGTTTTATATACCGCTAGAAAGCTGACAGTGTGCTGAATTCAGTGCACTGCCAGCTTTGTCAGTATGTGCCGGGGTGCTGGAGATATTGGTACTGTTAGTTTTGGCACCCATATCCCTCGTGTCAGACATGCGGGCCTTACAGCCTAGCATAATCCCTGAGCTGTAAGGAACCCCCTCCCTGAACAGGACAAGGCTATGGAAGAATACCATCAGTACGGTCTACTCTCCTATGCAAAGTGGGATCTTCTCTGATCTACTGAAGGCAGCCATCATCAAACCTCTTCTAAAGAAGCTCTCCATGGACCTAGATGGCTTGAGTAGCCACAGACCTGTCTCTAACCTACACTTCCTAGGGAAAGTTATAGGAAAGGCTGTTGTTATCCAACTAGATACCAGGCTATCTGGTTATGGCATCTATGACCCAGTCAGGCATCCAGGTTCTCCACAGGGGACACAATCTCCTATCGCAGTTACTGATGAGGATTAGACAGGCTCCTGTCACACAGTTATGACTTGGTGAGATCATGTGACATGATTCCCAGAATCCCTCACCTCTCCAGTCAGCAGGTAGATGATCTCCAGGGTGAGCTTTAATATCCTGTCGCCCATGTCTTTTCTGTCCTTGTCTCTCCTCAGGCGATTAGTTAAGAAAAGGACCATTGTCTTGTGGAGGACTTGACAGGACAGATACTTTACTGAAGAAACCTACAAGAAATACACCATATAGAAAGTGGAGCTTTCCTACACCCATCAGCCATGACAATAAATGAGGTGATGTTGGTTAGATCAATGGTTCTCAACCTGATGTACATGTACTCCCGGGGGTACACTATGCTAAACCAAGAGGTACGCGCTGTGGTGAGAAACACCGCCACCACCACCCCCATCGAGGACGAATGTCCATGCATTGCTGAGGGCACCATCCTTACTTTACAAGCACAATGAGTGCTTCCATCGGTACTGATGGAGGTGCACCCCAGGTAGAGAGTGGTGAGCGGCATTCATTACTCACCACTCCCTCTCTGCTCCGGGGGCCAAGTGCTGAAGCAGACAGAAAGCATGGAGCAGAGTGGTAAGTAATGAATGCTACTCTGGGGGTACTCACTCGGGGCGTTTTACTTTCTTGAAAAGCTTGAGAACCACTCGGCTTGATGACACCTCCAAAGCAGCAGATCTTGTAGGGTGTTCCCAGTATGCAGTGGTTAGTACCTAACAAAAGTGGTCCAAGGAAGGATAATGGGTGAATCAGTGACAGGGTCATGGGTGCAGAAGGCTCCCTGATTCACATGGGGAGCAAGAATTAGCTGGTTGTACCCTATCTATTATCCAGTTGTACCCTACAGAAACAAAAACTGATAAAAAAGTGCCAATACACACAGGGGATCTCAGTGTGCTGTGTATGGGGCAGTGTAGCTGCAGACTGGTCAGAGTGCCCATGCTGACCCATCTGCCGCCAAAAGTGCCTTAAACAGACAAGAGGATTAGAACTGGATCATGGTGCACTGGAAGAAGGTATCCTGGTCTGGTGAATCACACTGTCTATTACGTCATGTCAGGTGTATATTTGTTGCATACCGAGAGAAAGATGGTACCATGATGTACTATGGGACGCTGGTGGAGGTAGAGTGATGCCCTGGGCAAAGTTCTGCTGGGAAACCTTGAGAGCTGGCGTCGTGTGATGTTACTGTGCCATGTGCCACCTACCTAAACATTTTACATACCATGTATACCCCTTCATTGCTGTGGTGCCCACTTTGGGATGTGCTGAAAAAACAAGTCTGATCCATGGAGGCGGCACCGAGCAACTTGCAACCGCCCCCCGGCACAAACCGCATTCCTGCACACACAGACCCCAGAGTATAATGATCGGAGACCAGGGGAGGATACAAACATAAAAAACAAAGTTACTTACCTCTCCCTGGCTCGGGCGCACTCCCCCACTACTTTCGGCCCTCTTCAATGTTGGACCAGACGTCACGTGAGCCAGGCCAGCGTCACAATGCATAATGACGTCGGACTGGCCCACGTGACGTCTGGGACGTCACCAAGGAGGCCCAAAGCCTGCCGGAGCGCAGGAGGGGTAAGTGACAGTGTTTTCTATGTTTTCTCAACCCTCCTGGCCCTCTGCTTATTATACTTTTTCGATTATCGCCCCGCCCTAATATATCTATCTATTAGAGGACCGAAAAGACCCCAGAGTATAATGATAGCAGTGTTTGTGGGGTTCGTGGGCCCGCGACCTTACTTACCGATCCTCGCTCCTGCTCACAGCCACCTCCGCTTCTGCAGGGACCGCCATGTCCCCTAATGTCCTGGGCCCTGTGGCAACCGCTCCCGCTGCTACCCCGGTATTTACACCACTGCAATCTATCTACACACACACATATATCTATCTCCTTAGTGAATGTATTATTTAGGCAAGTGTTCTCAGTATACTCCATTGGTATGTGTATACAACGATTTTTCCTGCCTGTTAGATTTTTTTTGCATTACAGCTTCTTGGGCAGCCAGACATGGAAGAGGGAGACCTGTCATCTCAGCTCTGTGAAACATTTATCTTTTCTGGGCAGGCCAACCAGGTGACGCTTGCCTAATGCGCTCAGACAAGCTGACGGCAGTAAGAACATACTGCACATGCACGAGATTTTGCTGAGGGGATTTTGACGTCAGATCAGCTCCTACTGCCCACGGGCGGCAAAGACATAAACAGCAGCTTCAAACATAAAAAAGGTATTCATTTTCTGAGTGATACCCCATCCATATGACTATGGGGGCAGTGATATGGACTGGGGAGGTGACAGACCCCCTTTAGTGAAGAATCTAATACAATAAATGCAAAACTGCAACTATTCATGGTAAATTTGCAAGTGGTTCACTAGGTGTTCTCAAGCGGTTTTAACCACATCTCAACCACTATGTGTGAATATACCCTTAGACCTCAAGAGCCATCCTAATAAGGGGATGATAGCAGAGGAGTCCTGTGTATAGGAGGACAGAGGGAACGTTATATACAGGTGATGATGGAGCCATCCTAGTTAGAGGGGATGATAGCAAAGGAGTTCTGTATATAGGAGGGCAGAGGAAACATTATACACAGGCGATGATGGAGCCGTCCTATTTATAGGGGATAATAGAAGATGAGTCCTGTATATAGGAGGACAGCGGGAATGTTATATACAGGTGATGATGGAGCCATCCTATTTATAGGGGAAGATAGCGAAGGAGTCTTGTATATAGGAGGACAGAGTGAATGTTATAAACAGGAGATGATGGAGCCGTCCTATTTACAGTATAGGGGGTGATAGCAGAGGAGTCCTGTATATAGGAGGGCAGAGAAAACATTATACACAGGCGATGATGAGCCGACCTATTTATAGGGGATAATAGAAGATGGGTCCTGTATATAGGAGGGCAGAGGAAACATCATACACAGGCGATGATGGAGCCGTCCTATTTATAGGGGATAATAGAAGATGGGTCCTGTATATAGGAGGACAGCGGGAATGTTATTTACAGGTGATGATGGAGCCATCCTATTTATAGGGGAAGATAGCGAAGGAGTCTTGTATATAGGAGGACAGAGTGACTGTTATAAACAGGAGATGATGGAGCCGTCCTATTTACAGTATAGGGGGTGATAGCAGAGGAGTCCTGTATATAGGAGGGCAGAGTGAATGTTATAAACAGATGATGATGGAGCCGTCCTATTTATAGGGGGTGATAGCAGAGGAGTCCTGTATATAGTAGTAATATAGAGTCCCTGTATATATCAGTGGGCAGGGGCACATCCTGTATAAGTGTGAAGGACATAATTGGGCAGCGTGGTGCCTCCACATCTGCATGGTGTTTGTATGTTCTCCCCATGTTTGCGTGGGTTTCCTCCGGGTACCCCGGTTTCCCCCCATACTCTTTAGACACCGTGATAGGGAATGTAGATTGTGAGCCCTATATGCGACAGTGACTAATAATGTCTGTAAAGCGCTGCAGAATATGACGGCGCTATATAAGTAGGAGAAATAAACAACAAGGGTATTTGGTATATACTGGGCAGTGCAGACATCCCCTTTACAGCAGAGGCCTCTGGCCTATAGGGGGCAGTAGAGGCGGCCTGTACATGGAGAAGGGACCATATACATACAATAAGACAGTGTGAGGAGCCGCCATGCACCGCTCAGCTCCAGGAGGAGACAAGATGTAATGGAGAATTTATAAAGAGACTCCAAGCACAACCACACAAGGGACACAATACACTGAGCACTCACCGGAAGTAGCCGGTCCGTCTGTTTTATAGTTCCTCCGTGCACTCTAGCTCCCATGTAACCTTCTCTTTGTCGCCATTATCTCTGTCACCGAGCACTGCACGCACCCCCGCCGCCTCCCGTTACCAGGTTACTGCTGTACAGATGGGTCGCAGCCATTTTAGCGTGGACCTGTCGTCTAATGTGGCGGCGGCCATTTTGCAGGGGCCTGGATCTTAGTTCCTTCGGAGAAGCGTCTACAGTAATATATTTTATTATCTGTGAAGTGACGTCATCTTTGTCTTTGGTGACGTCTTCTGAACACATGGGTTATTAGTAATACGTTGATCCTACGGTTTTCTGCATTCAGTTTGCTGTACTTATAGCAAGGAGCAGAGACAGAAAGTTAAAGGGGTTGTGCCAGTCCATGGGATAGAGAAGTGTCCTATTTTGGGGGACCCTCACCCATCACAAGAATGAGGGTCCTCCCCACAAGCTTGACCTCTATCCATTGCTAACATAATCTGAGCAGGGCACTACTACTCCGATTTCCACCATCCCATACAAGTGAATGGAGGGGCAACACACGTATGACCTGCAGCTCCATTTATACAGGACACACTGGACCACTGTCCTCCTGAGGGTGGGTTCACACTTGCGGTGGAGTCTGTCCGCCGCGAATGCGACTGAAAATCTCGGGAAACTGGATAGCGAAAGGTTAGCGACGCATTGCTTTTTAAAGCAAAGCGCGGGTGTGCGCTTACACTCTCTACTCCACAAATCCAATTTTTTTCGCTGGAAACAAAGTCAGACATGCAGGACTTTGTTTCTGACGAAAAAAAAACGGCTTTGCGGCGCAGAGGGTGTCAGCGCACACACCCGCGCATTGCTTCAAAACCCCATTCAAGTGAATGGGGTTTTTAAGCAATGCGTCGCAAACCTTCCGCTATCCAGTTTTCCGACATTAAGGTCGGATTCAGGGTGGACGGAGTGCCATCACAAGTGTGAACCCACCCTTATGCGGCCCCCCCAGGGTCTTGGGCCTGGTAGTGACTACTGCTGCACCCCCTATAGCTAGACCCCTGGTAAACCTCCAACAGGATATCTGCTCTGTAGGAATCTATGTTGTACATCCTGTGACCAATGCTAAAATCTCTCAAAGTGGAAGAATTTCACCTCCGGTCAGAGGCATTGTCTTGCTGGGTTGCCCAATCTAGTTGTAGTTTCTTTGCATTAAAGAGCTGTTCATAAAACGCCATCTTAGAATTTTGTATTGGTAACATCCAGGAAGTTGATAGGAGATATCTCAAATGTTATATACAGGTTTAGGCACCATTCAGATCATGTTTTTACATCTAACACCCCATGCACACGACCGAGAGCGCATCTAATGTGGGGCCGAGTTTGTAGCAGAACTCACTTGGATGACACTCGGAGTGACATCTAAGCGTATTCCGTTATATATCCACGTCTAATCCATTCTGTTCTGATGACATGCAGCAGGATAGAAAATGCTCTATAATCCGGAACAGAATCGAAAGCCCCCATAGACATGAATGCATCATGGAATGCACTTGGACGTTGTATGCATGGGGTCTAACGGATGCAGAAAATCATTGCAAACAAATGTCCATCCATTTACATAGAGATCAATGTTAAAAAAAAAAAAAAAAAAAAATGATCCAGGTTTACGAAACAGACTTTTTTGTGTTTTGCAAAAGTACTAAATATATTAGTATTAAATATAAATTTGATATTGTACTGACCTGCAGAATATAAAAAAAGTCTCATATTTACACATAGGAAATGCCGAGAAAACCGAACCCATAAGAAATTGGTAAAAATGTGTTTTTTTTCCCCCAATTCTAATTTCCTGGTACATTACACAGAATATTAAATACTGCCATTAAAGTAGAATATATCCCATAAAAAATAAGCCGCCATGAGATTCTGTGAACTGAAAAATAAAAAACTTATGGCTTTTGGAATGTGGGAAGAAAAAACTGGAAACACAAAGACGAAAACTGGCCCGTTCTTTAAGGGGTTAAAAGGACATCTGAAAGATAATTGGAATATAAAGCTGGAGCTCCTAATGAAAATGTATTACGACAAGTGACATATGTATGGTCAACAGTGTAAATTCTAAGAAGAAAACCCCTCACAACACTCACATCTTTATTACATCACATAACAATAATTTAGGCAAAAACTTGCAAAAAACACAACTTTTACTGACAGCTGTTCTATAGGAGAGTTCTCTGAGACTTAAATCTGTGACATCACCTGATTTTATGTGACTTATTCTCACACTGTGAACATGACAACTCCCTCCTCTGACTTTTCTGATATACACAATTGATTTTGGGATTTACAGCATACATAACCCTTTCAATGCACGGCAGAAATCAATAATATTAGGGGTTATTTAGCAGCGATGTAATTTTTTTGTGCCTTTTTATTTCATTTTGTGCTTAACTGATCCAGAAGGTGCACTGGCCTCACAAATCTAGCACAAAATTCACCATATGGAATTGTCATTCCTAAGTTGTTTGACGTGACAGGCTTTTTTATACTGCCCATGTACTATTTTCCGCCTTTTTAAAATAGGCTCATGTTGTAAATGTGTTGAAAAATGGGACTCAAAATAAACCATGACGCCTTTCCCCGACAAAATCTCAAAATGACGAGGGGAGTGATTTTGTCGAGAAAACAGGCACAAGTGAATAGTAAATCTTGTCTTAAAAACCCCCCAAAAAACAGCTTGATAAATGTGCCCCAGTACACGAGGAGTAAAACTATTTTTGGCCTTTATATTATTTACTGTTGCACCACCTAGTCATGCTTGCCACCAATTTTTCTTCTTTCCACTGTTCTTCCTGGTCGTGGGCGCTGTGTTTCAGTCCTTTCCTGTAGGGTTCGCGGAGCCCTTAAGAGACTCTAAACCTTGCTGTCTGCTCCCAACCAATCTCCTGCATCTGTGAGCTATTTAAAGGGGTTATCTAGGATTGTGTGAATACCTAGATCCTCCGGGGTTTCAACCCCAGGTCACTTGATCAGAACTAGCATTGATCCACTGGGTTGCTCCGCCTCCTCCCTCCTCTCCAGTTTTCGACACTGATTAAATACATGTGAACACAGGAGAGGATGGTGGATGCAGAGCAACTCGGGGGCTAAGTGGTGGTTATGATCACAAGAACCAGGGTCAGAACTAGCCTGAAACCCCTGGTTTTGATGCATAAAATTCCCAGAGGAACTGAGTATTCAAACACTCTCTGGATAAGCCCTTTAAGGCAGATTGTTCCACAGCAATCTACTTGACCAAATGCCTCCTAGCTTGCTACTGTGCTGCAAAGGTGTTTGTCTGTGCTCTACCAGTTACCAGATCTCAGATCTTTTTGTACTTGATACTGTGCCACCAGCCCTAACCACTGCTTGGATTACCATACTGACTATGTGCCACCAGTCCTAACCACTGCTTGGATTACCATATTCACTATGTGCCACTAGTCCCGACCACTGCTTGGATTACCATACTGACTATGTGCCACCAGCCCCGACCACTGCTTGGATTACCATACTATGTGCCACAAGCTCCAACCACTGCTTGGATCACCATACTATGTGCCACTAGTTCCGACCACTGCTTGGATTACCATATTCACTATGTGCCACTAGTCCCAACCACTGCTTGGATTACCATATTGACTATGTGCCACCAGCCCCGACCACTGCTTGGATTACCATATTCACTATGTGCCACCAGCCCCAACCACTGCTTGGATTACCATACTATGTGCGACTAGTCCTGACCACTGCTTGGATTACCATATTCACTATGTGCCACTAGTCCCGACCACTGCTTGGATTACCATATTCACTATGTGCCACTAGTCCCGACCACTGCTTGGATTACCATATTATGTGCCACTAGTCCCGACCACTGCTTGGATTACCATATTCACTATGTGCCACTAGTCCCGACCACTGCTTGGATTACCATACTGACTATGTGCCACTAGTCCCGACCACTGCTTGGATTACCATATTCACTATGTGCCACTAGTCCCGACCACTGCTTGGATTACCATACTGACTATGTGCCACTAGTCCCGACCACTGCTTGGATTACCATATTCACTATGTGCCACTAGTCCCGACCACTGCTTGGATTACCATACTGACTATGTGCCACTAGTCCCCGACCACTGCTTTGATTACCATATTCACTATGTGCCACTAGTCCCAACCACTGCTTGGATTACCATATTGATTATGTGCCACTAGTCCCGACCACTGCTTGGATTACCATATTCACTATGTGCCACTAGTCCTGACCACTGCTTGGATTACCATATTCACTATGTGCCACCAGCCCCAACCACTGCTTGGATTTCCATACTAACTATATGCCATCAGCCCCATCCACCGCTTGGATTACTGTGACAAACATATTCTTCCAGTCCTGACCTTGGACTGTACCTTGTATATTCTCTTGTCTGATCCCTCAGCGCGACTAGTGCTAGTGTTGGGTAGTTCATGAACTATTACTTCAAAATGAACTGATCTTCACAGTGAAGAAACTATTCTGTTCACATTTGTGACAAAGATTAGCTAATTATAAACTAAAGCAACTAAACAAGTGGGAGGAGTAGATGAGAGAAGGAAGCACTGCAGCACAGCAGCCGCTCCTGTAGACTCACTGGCTGACTATTAATAGAACTAAATCTCGTCCAGGGAACTAGTAGTGACTGTATAATAGACTAGGTCTATATTCTCAGCAGTATCCAGAGCCAGATACCCCCCTGGGTCAGCTGTCACCTACACCTAGAGGTACCCAGAGGTAACTGGTGATTCCTTGCAGCAAAGATCAGATCCCTGTACAGGGCGTAAAGGGTAAAAGCTAGGGGACCACTTAGACAATGCCATCAAAAGTAGCACAAACTAAACTGGTTAGGTGACACAGTGGGTCCACAACCACTTCATGTTACACTTATATTTTGCATACTTTGGCAGTTTTCTCTTCTTCAGGCTCTATCTCTCTTTTACACTTCTCCCTGAGCTGGCTGGTGGAGACTAGCTACTATGATGTCTGCCATCCCTGTATGAGTCCAGTCCATCTTGGTCTAAGAAGACTGATTCAACAGAAATCTCAAGATAGTGTGGAGAAAAAGACTGATTCATATAATATTGATTTGTACAAAGTTCATTGACCATTTACCATAATCCGGGTTGAAAATGGCTTATCTTCTGTGTGACTTTTCCCATGTCCAGTGAGAACAGGTTTCCTTTATTCCGAACACAACTTGTCAGTGTGAATTTTATAATGGTCAACCAGTTCTGATATCTGTATGAAACACTCCCCACATTCTGAACATGAGAAGGACCCCTCCCATGTGTGAATTTTATGGTGGTCGACAAGATCTGCTATCTGTGTGAAGCATTCCCCGCAAACCGAGCATCCGAACGGCTTCTTAAATTTGTGCGTTCTCTGATGTCTCTCGAGATAATCTTTACGCGCAAAACACTTACCGCAATCCAAACACGTAAATGGCTTCTCCCCCGTGTGAATCACCTGATGTTTAACAAGATCTGAATTCTGGGAAAAACTTTTCCCACATTCTGCACATGAAAACGGCTTCTGCCCCGTGTGACTTCTCTGATGTTTAACAAGGACGGATTTCTGAGTAAAACATTTGCCACATTCTGCACATGAGAATGGCTTCTGCCCCGTGTGAATTCTCTGATGTTCAACCAGAGATGATTTCTGGGTAAAACACTTCCCACACTCGGTACACGAGAATGGCTTCTCCCCCGTGTGAATTCTCTGATGCTCCACCAGGACAGACTTCTTGGTAAAGCCTTTCCCACATTCTGAACATGAAAATGGCCGCTCACCGTTGTGAATTCTCTTGTGCATAGAAAGACTCAAGTTCTTCTTAAAATGTTTCCCGCATTCGGAACATGTAAATATTTTATCTGCACTATGACCTGAACTTTCATTAACCATTTTTGAGGGGTCAGATGATGGATCTCTGCCAAGAAGGACGGGGGATAGACCAGCAATGAGATGTTCTCCACATTTCTCTTGTGTGTCATCTTCACCTCCATTACTCAGAGATAGAGGAAGATGTCCTTCTGTACTGCTGATGCTGTCGTCTGCAAGGTGAATATATATGCAGGATGTTATTCTTAGAACTGATCTTATACATTTTGGTGACCCAATGTGCCAAGCATCTAAGGGGCAGGGCTGGCAGCAGGACGATGTCTATGAGGGGGCATAGTCTACCACTGGAGAGGCAGGGCTATGGCAGGTAGATAGGTTAGGGTCACCTGAATCACACAGTGTTTTCCCTTGTTAATTGCTGCCTTCATTGGTGAGATAATGCTGTTTTTGTCAATATGTAAATGAACTCTTTGGAGCAACAGAGACATTGCCGCTTACCTCTATGGAGCGATGACAACTTTTTCATTGCTCCAAAGAGCTCATTTGCATATTGACAGTGACTCACAAGGGGAAAATACTGAATCATTCAGGTGACCCTAACCTACAGTGGGGGAAAAAGTATTTAGTCAGCCACCAATTGTGCAAGGTCTCCCACTTAAAAAGATGAGGCCGGACTGTAATTGACATCATAGGTAGACCTCAACTATGAGAGACAAAATGAGAAAACATATCTAGAAAATCACATTGTCTGATTTTTAAAGAATTTATTTGCAAATTATGGTGGAAAATAAGTATTTGGTCAATAACAAAAGTTCATCTCAATACTTTGTTATATATCCTTTGTTGGCAATGACAGAGGTCAAACGTTTTCTGTAAGTCTTCACAGGGTTGGCACACACTGTTGCTGGTATGTTGGCCCATTCCTCCATGCAGATCTCCTCTAGAGCAGTGGGCAACACGGACTTTCAACTCCCTCCAAAGGTTTTCTATGGGGTTGAGATCTGGAGACTGACTAGGCCACTCCAGGACCTTGAAATGCTTCTTACGAAGCCACTCCTTCGTTGTCCTGGCGGTGTGCTTGGAATCATTGTCATGCTGAAAGACCCAGCCACGTTTCATCTTCAATGCTCTTGCTGATGGAAGGAGGTTTGCACTCAAAATCTCACGATACATGGCCCCATTCATTCTTTCATGTACACGGATCAGTCGTCCTGGTCCCTTTGCAGAGAAACAGCCCCATACATGATGTTGCCACCCCCATGCTTCACAGTAGGTATGGTGTTCTTTGGATACAACTCAGCATTCACTCTCTTCCAAACACGACGAGTTGTGTTTCTACCAAACAGTTCTACTTTGGCTTCATCTAACCATATGACATTCTCCCAATACTCTTCTGGAACATCCAAATGCTCTCTAGCAAACTTCAGACGGGCCCGGATATGTACTGGCTTAAGCAGGGGGACACGTCTGGCACTGCAGGATCTGAGTCCCTGGCGGTGTAGTGTGTTACTGACGGTAACCTTTGTTACATTAGTCCCAGCTTTCTGCAGGTCATTTCCTAGGTCCCCCGGTGTGGTTCTGGGATTTTTGCTCACCGTTCTTGTGATCATTTTGACCCCACGGGGTGAGATCTTGCGTGGAGCCCCTGATGGAGGGAGATTATCAGTGGTCTTGTATGTGTTCCATTTTCTAATTATTGCTCTCACAGTTGATTTCTTCACACCAAGCTGCTTGCCTATTGCAGATTCAGTCTTCCCAGCCTGGTGCAGGGCTACCATTTTGTTTCTGGTGTCCTTCCACAGCTCTTTGGTCTTCACCATAGTGGAGTTTGGAGTGTGACTGTTTGAGGTTGTGGACAGGTGTCTTTTATACTGATAACAATGTCAAACAGGAGCCATTACTACAGGTAATGAGTGGAGGACAGAGGAGCCTCTTAAAGAAGAAGTTACAGGTCTGTGAGAGCCAGAAATCTTGCTTGTTTGTAGGTGACCAAATACTTATTTTCCACCATAATTTGCAAATAAATTCTTAAAAAATCAGACAATGTGATTTTCTGGATATGTTTTCTCATTTTGTCTCTCATAGTTGAGGTCTACCTATGATGACAATTACAGGCCGGCCTCATCTTTTTAAGTGTGAAAATTTGTACAATTGGTGGCTGACTAAATACTTTTTTTCCCCACTGTATCTATCTGCAGGGGTGGGGTGATATGCTGATTCTGGTAACACTAACCTATGTACCTGCAGGGCTGGGGTGATATTCTGGGTTTTGGTGACTCTAACCTATCTATCTATCTGCAGGGCTGGGGTGATATGCAGGGTTCTGGTGACACTAGCCTATCTGTGAGGCTGGAATGATATGCTGGTTTTGGTGACACTAACCTATCTATCTGTGGGGCTGGGGTGATATGCTGGTATCTGGTGAGAGCAAGATTCTATAGAAAACTAGCAAAAGGAAATATTTTTAATTTCCACAGCTTATGCAAAAATTTACGTACTGTCCAAGGAGAAATTTCTGTTCCTTGGCCCAGCACAGAAACCATAATCAATCTTAGATAAGAAGATATTTTTTGCGTACAGAAGCTGATAAAAGTAAAATATCTGAACAAAAGAACAAGCATTTCTTACGCCAGTGGGGGGCAGAGTAACATTTTGCTTCATTTAGCTTTATGTGAATGGATCTATGCAAGCACCAAACTACATGTTATATTGTTGGTCCATGCTTGTTACAAGCCGAGACTGGGCCCATGAGCTGCAGGTATATGTATGTATGTGTGTATGTATATATGTATGTATATGTATGGTTGGTACATATGGTAAAAAAAAAAGAGACTGTTGTCGTTATTGGACAGTTTGAGACTTTTCTGTACTTAGGCCAGCACTAACCTGGGCTGATGTCTACAGGTATTTCCTCCTCCTTACACAGCTGATCTTCCCACATATATACATCTTCTTCACTTTGTCCAGCCTCAGGTTTACATTTTGCCAAATCGTCGCCCTAATTTCATAATTGAAAAAGTAGCAGAAATAAGAAGACAGCTGGAGCAGAAAACCTTTCAGATAGGGCACTTTGAAACAGGTCCCTACCATGATAACTGATGTTTTGCTTTAGGGTCCTGTTACACGGGCACATTTCTTACCTGTACCCGGCCCAAATTACAGATAAAATTGATCGGAGCTCATTAACCTCATATACATCAATCATTGGACTCCATCGTCTCCATACAGTATGCAGTGGACAGACAACGGAGCACTGGGAAGAGGCGAGAATTCATTTTGGGTTTTTTTTCTTATTTCGCCCTCCCCTGGCCTCTGCATGGGCTGGACCAGTTCCTGGACAATCCCTTTAAGGTGACTCACAGACTTCACAATTCTCCTCAACTCCTTCACACACCATAACTAAACCTAAAAAGTTCTTTCTAATGATCAAGAAAACTTCCAGACCAAGAAAACCCACAAAGCCAGTATGCGGTAAGATCTCCACTCCATCTACCTGATGATCCCGGGCCACACTGCGAGTTTCCTCTTGACAGCGCTGGGAGAACGACGGACTTGAGCATCTCTCTGGTGTACTGCTATCATGTGGTCCATCTGTAGGAAATATATGCAGTGACTATTTCTTCACATACCTGAACTTTTGCCTCTCCTATTGATGCAGCAAGCTCGCCGGCACGTCCTGGTTATGGTAGTGCGCTGACGTCTAAACTCCATAGGACTGCTGACAATACACTTCACTACAAGTCTATTGTTGTATTACTACTCTGCAGGTCCTTCTCTCCTCCTGCATCAGTCCCTACCCCTAAGCGACAGTACATAGTGCTGATGATACAGTAACCTTCAGTACTGCTGTAGAAATGACATTCAAAATGGCCAGTGCATGAATACAGCATTGTCATGGACAACATTTGGGCAGCTAAGTTAGGTTCCTTCAGAGGGAATGAGGCAACTGGAGGTGAAATCATGTGCTTAACAGATGGGACGTAGTAAACACTACACTTAGTCCACCCAACACAGAGTCCGTCTAAAACCTTGTACGGAAATAAGTCCTGCAAGCACAACTTTTTTGTCCAGACCCCAATTTAGTCAATGGGATTTGTTGTTATCCGTCATTAGACAGATACGTCTTTATTATTAATCCGTTTTACTGGTACTATGACGTTTTTAGCCATGCAGATGTGAACACATCCTAATACAGGTAAGTTGGCTCACTTCTGTCCATACTAGGCCTAGATTCACAGGACCGAGTTATACCCATGAAATCTGGTCTGTGTGTTGGGCGGATTTACCTGCACCTTATGCCGGGAGATTGACTCCTAGTATTATAGTTATGTATGATGATAGGAGTCGCTGCCTCCCAGTTACATACTGGCCGTACTATAATCACCACAGCACAGTATATTGCTGGGAGGCAGGGACTCCTATCATCATACATAACTATACTACTCCCAGCATAAGGTGAAGGCTGGTAAGTCCGGCCAACACACAAACCGTGTTTCTAGGATAACATTTCAGTTTCTTTCTAGGTGACCAGACAGTCTTCAGGATCTATGTATGGCTCCACTGATGGAAATGTTGTCTAGCTGGAGGACACATTTCCTTCCAGATTCTCTTGTAGTCCTTTCAGGGAGGGCTCCAGGAGAGTATCCCCACTGCGTCATGATGTCACCACCTAGCTTTTATATAGCAGGTGTTAGTATAGCTCATGTGCCTGATACAGTCAGCCTCTGCTATATCTGTGCACTGTACTCACCTGGGCTGATACCTATAGGGATCTCCTCCTCTTTACACTGCTGACTGCCATCTGCACTCGCCTCTTCCTCCCCTTCTTCCGATACCACCTCGATTTTAACATCTGTCAAATCTTCACCCTAATATGATACGTCCACAAATAATGTTAGGGAGAATCATGTTTTATAGAACACAATCGGTTATTATAGGTGTTTTCTGAGACTTACATATTGATGGCCTATTCTTAGGATGAGCTGTCAATATGTGATCGGTGGGGTTCGACACTTGAGACCCTCACAGATCAGATGTCTGAAGGGACCACGACACTCACAAGTGTTGCAGCCTTTTCCATGTGCTATGTGATGTCATATTCATCATTCACATGGTACAGCAGCAGCTCTGTCCCATTCAAGTGTAATACCAAACACAACCCCTAGGAAATGTATGGTGCTGTGCTTGGTAGTCAGTGAAGAGGCAGCAGTGCTCACTTGAACGCTGATGCCTACTGAACCAGCCGATCAGTGGGGTTCCTGGGTGTCAGACCCCCACTGATCACATATTGATGACTTATCCTAAGAATATACAGTACAAACCCCCGATTGACGCTGGCCAACATAATCACGTCATGTCGATGGCTTGGAGACTCTTGGAGATTATTTTCACCTTCTCCTTCAGCTGACATTTTTCTAATGTGTATGGTGCAGGAGTGTACTATGACAGACATACCTTATGTTCAGCATACAAAATATTAGGAGCAATGCACAATGATACAGTCATCATCCAGACACATCATCCCTTGTGTTACTGTCTAATGTCCCAGCCTTCCCAGCAGCGCTCACCTCTCCAGTCAGCAGCTCAATGATCTGGTTGGTGAGGTCCAGGATCTTCTCATCATTGTTCCTCTCATGTATCAGTGATGGAGGTGGAGGCTCTGTGATGGGGCTTTGGGATTTGCTACCTTTTCTTGACACATTGGGGCGGCTACTTGGGGTCACACGCTCACCAGATTTCTTCTTCACTACAATGTAATCCTGTGTATGGAGAGAAATCCTGAAAATATCACTTTATACATTGCCAGAACTTGTTACCTAGGTTAGTGCGTTACATTCTTTATAGGTTCGAGACTGTAGTCCTGAAAAGCTGAGTTGTTAAGAAGCCACAAAAAGTCCCCGTCACATATAGTGTTGAGTCGTCCCACAGTAAAACATTGTGTCAGCACCAACAATACTGTATAGGAGTATAAGCTGAGACACAAGAGGTGAGGACATTGACATATAAAGATACAATATAGTCAGGCTACATTCACATCAGTGCCAGGCTCTCTGTCGTTCGGGTCCACCGTGGAACCGGAACGACGGAGAGCCCGACCACTAAAACAATGGTTACCTGCGGACCCCATAGACTATAATGGGGTCTGCCGGGTGTCCGTCAGGTTTCCGCATTTTTTATACTGAAACCAGAGAAGAGAAAAGTCCTCTGTGCAGGACTTTTTTCTCTGTCGAAAATTGGCAGTCTCCTACAGAGATTTGGACGCAGATGTGAAGCTAGGGTCAGTGATCGTCATATTAGCAGTCTGGAGATACAGGAAGCAAGGGAAGGAGTGTAAAAAGCAGCTCAGCCGGGCAGCAGGGAAGGAGTGTAAAAAGCAGCTCAGCCGGGCAGCAGGGAAGGGAGTGCAGAGAGCAGCTCAGCCGGGCAGCAGGGAAGGAGTGTAAAAAGCAGCTCAGCCAGGCAGCAGGGAAGGGAGTGCAGAGAGCAGCTCAGCGGAGCAGCAGGGAAGGGAGTGCAGAGAGCAGCTCAGCGGAGCAGCAGGGAAGGGAGTGCAGAGAGCAGCTCAGCCGGGCAGCAGGGAAGGAGTGTAAAAAGCAGCTCAGCCAGGCAGCAGGGAAGGGAGTGCAGAGAGCAGCTCAGCGGAGCAGCAGGGAAGGGAGTGCAGAGAGCAGCTCAGCCGGGCAGCAGGGAAGGAGTGTAAAAAGCAGCTCAGCCGGGCAGCAGGGAAGGGAGTGCAGAGAGCAGCTCAGCCGGGAAGGAGTGTAAAAAGCAGCTCAGCGGAGCAGCAGGGAAGGGAGTGCAGAGAGCAGCTCAGCCGGGCAGCAGGGAAGGGCGTGCAGAGAGCAGCTCAGCCGGGCAGCAGGGAAAGGAGTGCAGAGAGCAGCTCAGCCGGGCAGCAGGGAAGGGAGTGCAGAGAGCAGCTTAGCCGGGCAGCAGGGAAGGGAGTGCAGAGAGCAGCTCAGCGGAGCAGCAGGGAAGGGAGTGCAGAGAGCAGCTCAGCCGGGCAGCAGGGAAGGGAGTGCAGAGAGCAGCTCAGCGGAGCAGCAGGGAAGGGAGTGCAGAGAGCAGCTCAGCCGGGCAGCAGGGAAGAAGTGTAAAAAGCAGCTCAGCCAGGCAGCAGGGAAGGGAGTGCAGAGAGCAGCTCAGCGGAGCAGCAGGGAAGGGAGTGCAGAGAGCAGCTCAGCGGAGCAGCAGGGAAGGGAGTGCAGAGAGCAGCTCAGCCGGGCAGCAGGGAAGGAGTGTAAAAAGCAGCTCAGCCAGGCAGCAGGGAAGGGAGTGCAGAGAGCAGCTCAGCGGAGCAGCAGGGAAGGGAGTGCAGAGAGCAGCTCAGCGGAGCAGCAGGGAAGGGAGTGCAGAGAGCAGCTCAGCCGGGCAGCAGGGAAGGAGTGTAAAAAGCAGCTCAGCCGGGCAGCAGGGAAGGGAGTGCAGAGAGCAGCTCAGCCGGGCAGCAGGGAAGGGAGTGCAGAGAGCAGCTCAGCGGAGCAGCAGGGAAGGGAGTGCAGAGAGCAGCTCAGCCGGGAAGGAGTGTAAAAAGCAGCTCAGCGGAGCAGCAGGGAAGGGAGTGCAGAGAGCAGCTCAGCCGGGCAGCAGGGAAGGGCGTGCAGAGAGCAGCTCAGCCGGGCAGCAGGGAAGGGCGTGCAGAGAGCAGCTCAGCCGGGCAGCAGGGAAGGGAGTGCAGAGAGCAGCTCAGCCGGGCAGCAGGGAAGGGAGTGCAGAGAGCAGCTCAGCCGGGCAGCAGGGAAGGGAGTGCAGAGAGCAGCTCAGCCGGGCAGCAGGGAAGGGAGTGCAGAGAGCAGCTCAGCGGAGCAGCAGGGAAGGGAGTGCAGAGAGCAGCTCAGCCGGGCAGCAGGGAAGGGAGTGCAGAGAGCAGCTCAGCCGGGCAGCAGGGAAGGGAGTGCAGAGAGCAGCTCAGGCGGGAAGCAGGGAAGGGAGTGCAGAGAGCAGCTCAGCCGGGCAGCAGGGAAGGGAGTGCAGAGAGCAGCTCAGCCGGGCAGCAGGGAAGGGAGTGCAGAGAACAGCTCAGGCGGGAAGCAGGGAAGGGAGTGCAGAGCAGCTCAGGAGGGAAGCAGGGAAGGGAGTGCAGAGAGCAGCTCAGCCGGGCAGCACGGAAGGGAGTGCAGAGAGCAGCTCAGGAGGGAAGCAGGGAAGGGAGTGCAGAGAGCAGCTCAGCCGGGCAGCACGGAAGGGAGTGCAGAGAGCAGCTCAGGAGGGAAGCAGGGAAGGGAGTGCAGAGAACAGCTCAGGCGGGAAGCAGGGAAGGGAGTGCAGAGAGCAGCTCAGGCGGGAAGTGGGGTAAGTAGTGCAGAGAGCAACTAAGAAAGGGAATGGAGAGGGAATGCAGAGAGCAATTAATGCAGGAAATGGGAAAATGCAGAGAACAGAATGTGGAAATGGGGAAGGAGTGCAGACAGCAGCTAAGGCAGGCAGTCGGAGGTAGGGTAAGGAGTACAAAGAACAGCTCAGGCAGGAAAGACAAGGAGTTTCTGTTTGGCATACACTAGGATGATATGTCCGTGCTGCCACAGTATGCTAGAGACACACATATAGGTTTTTTTATGCAGATTTTGCTGCAGTTTTTTGAGCCAAACCCAGGAGTGAACTGGAGTGAATTCAGCAGGAAGGAGCAGTATAGGTCCTTCCTTCATAGTTTCCATTCCTTGACAAACCACTGCTGGCTTTGGCATAAAAATGCAGCAAACTCTGCACCAAAAAAGCCACAAAAACTCCATGTGTCCCTTCAGCCTTACAGGGGTTATCCAGTTTCTATTATTGATAGGCCATTAATATTAGATCTGTGGGGGTCTGTGAGGGATGCCGCTTGTGTCTGTCTCCATCTTACATTCCTTTCTCAGGCGCTGCCCAGAGCTCACCCTCCTCCTTTACTGAGAACTGATATCTATGATGGGATGAAACTTTTTCTTCGTGCCTCATCCAATAGTTAAGTGCTAAAACTTATGTGACAGCTTTATAGCCAATGATATTATGTTAATTATATTAATCACACCTTCTTTTTGTCTATACAATGTATAACCACACCCACAATGTGTAAAAACCTTACCATCCGCCATTAAAAACCAGAATCCATATTGGTCACATACTTACACCTTGTGACTGTGTGTGTTTCTATGAGCTGTCTCATATATCATTTTATACTAATTTGGACTTTAATATGGTGATACTTAGAGCGGATTGCGCTCACAGGTCCAACATCCGGACCCCACAAGATCACCTGTACTGAGACAGCGCAGCACTTGGTAATGTTTACATACGGCGAGCCGCGCCGTTCATTTGCCGTACAAACTGTAGCGGAGAATGTAGCTACTACAGCGATGTCCCATTAAAGCTTACGGGACAGTGCGGCAGTACCGAAGGATAGGCAATCAATGCTAGAAACTGTATAACCCCTTTAAGTCTACAGAGTGTCATATGTCACAAATGGCGGCATACATTATGGAATTCTCCCGAACATCTGACGAAATAAAAAAAAAGGATTTGTGAGTCTAGCTTACGCCTATGCATTATTCCCTCTCTCTACTGACACCACTTGACGTCCATTCAGATGGGAGGCTTCATCCAACCAAATGACAGGCTGCACATACAGAAACTGTGGACATAGAAGACTCCAACTAACAATACCCAGAACCCCTCACCTCTCCGGTCAGCAGGTAGATGATCTCCAGGGTGAGGTTTAATAACCTCTCGGCCATCTCTTTTCGGTCCACCTCCATCCTTGGTGAATCAGTCAGGAAAAGGACCATCGTCTTGTGGAGTAAAACTCAACACGACGGATCCGTAAATAAAGTGGAAGAAAATCTGATGTGAATTTAAGATACAAGCAGGATGCAGAGCGGTTCTGCTTTGTAACCGTAGCCCCTTATCTAATAAACTGTAAATGGTAAGTTTTACATGTCATACAACAGGGGATGGTAGAGTCATCCTGCCTATAGGGGACAGTGGACAGTGGAGACATCCTGCATATAGCGGACAGTAGAGACAGCCTGCATATAGGGGACAGTACAGTCATCCTGCATATAGAGGACAGTAGAGACAGCCTGCATATAGGGGACAGTGGAGACATCCTGCATATAGGGGACAGTCGAGTCATCCTGCATATAGGGGACAGTGGAGACATCCTGCATATAGGGGACAGTAGAGACAGCCTGCATATAGAGGACAATAGAGACAGCCTGCAAATAGAGGACAGTAGAGTCATCCTGCATATAGAGGACAGTCGAGTCAGCCTGCATATAGAGGACAGTAGAGTCATCCTGCATATAGAGGACAGTAGAGTCATCCTGCATATAGAGGACAGTAGAGTCATCCTGCATATAGAGGACAGTAGAGTCATCCTGCATATAGAGGACAGTAGAGACAGCCTGCATATAGGGGACAGTGGAGACATACTGCATATAGGGGACAGTCGAGTCATCCTGCATATAGGGGACAGTGGAGACATCCTGCATATAGGGGACAGTAGAGACAGCCTGCATATAGAGGACAATAGAGACAGCCTGCAAATAGAGGACAGTAGAGTCATCCTGCATATAGAGGACAGTCGAGTCAGCCTGCATATAGAGGACAGTAGAGTCATCCTGCATATAGAGGACAGTAGAGTCATCCTGCATATAGAGGACAGTAGAGTCATCCTGCATATAGAGGACAGTAGAGTCATCCTGCATATAGGGGACAGTAGAGACAGCCTGCATATAGGGGACAGTCTGTGAGACTGGCACTGTGACACCTGACCACCGATGTGAGACTGGCACTGTGACACCTGACCACCCTGATAGGAGACTGGCACTGTGACACCTGACCACCCTGATGTGAGACTGGCACTGTGACATCACCCTGATGTGAGACTGGCACTGTGACATCACCATGATGTGAGACTGGCACTGTGACATCACCATGATGTGAGACTGGCACTGTGACATCACCATGATGTGAGACTGGCACTGTGACATCACCATGATGTGAGACTGGCACTGTGACATCACCATGATGTGAGTCTGGCACTGTGACATCACCATGATGTGAGACTGGCACTGTGACATCACCATGATGTGAGACTGGCACTGTGACATCACCATGATGTGAGACTGGCACTCTTGACGTCACTCTGATGTGAGACTGGCACTGTAACACCACTCTGATGTGAGACTGGCACTGTGACGACACCCTGGTGTATTACTGGCATTGTGACGTCACCTGATACACTAATGTGAGACTGACACTGTGAAGCTACCTTGATGTGAGACTGGCACTGTGACGTCAATTGATGACAATGATGTGAGACTGACACTGTCACATCACCTGACCACCTTGATGTAAGACTGGCACTGTGACGTCACCTGACCACCATGATGTGAGACTGGCACTGTGACACCACCATGATGTGAGACTGGCACTGTGACACCACCATGATGTGAGACTGGCACTGTGACATCACCATGATGTGAGACTGGCACTCTGACACCACCATGATGTGAGACTGGCACTGTGACATCACCATGATGTGAGACTGGCACTGTGACACCACCATGATGTGAGACTGGCACTGTGACATCACCATGATGTGAGACTGGCACTGTGACATCACCATGATGTGAGACTGGCACTGTGACATCACCATGATGTGAGACTGGCACTGTGACATCACCATGATGTGAGACTGGCACTGTGACACCACCATGATGCGAGACTGGCACTGTGACATCACCATGATGTGAGACTGGCAATCTTGACGTCACTCTGATGTGAGAGAGGCACTGTAACACCACTCTGATGTGAGACTGGCACTGCGACACCACCATGATGTTAGACTGGCACTGTGACACCACCATGATGTGAGACTGGCACTGTGACATCACCATGATGTGAGACCGCTGCCACACCAAGCAGTGAATTTACTTCCAACAGATTGATCTGCTGTGCCAAGCTGAGCGCCCTGCCACTCATGTGGCCACCCTCCACACTGGTCACATACATAACCTTGTCCTTATATTCTGTGCACAGAAATATATTATAAACCCCTATAACATAACCCTGCAGGAGAAGAGACTGCTGCAGCAGAAGGTGCCGCCATATCGCGCTCAGCTTCTTCCACGGCTGCTGCAGTGGACTCTACAGACAGGATGTTATGGAGGATTTCTAGGCACAAGCCGAGCACAACAACACAAGAGACAACACACTGAGCTCCCGCCGACTCACCCGGAAGCAATCCGTCCCGACTATCAAGTATCACTTCTAATGTGTCAGGCTTACTACGGCTCGATTGACATCACATGACTTGTGCTCTGTCATTGATTGGACCACTCCACTGAGAATCAGGGATTTGACCGAAACAAATATGGCCGCGAACTTCACTGCGTGTTAACGCACATGCGGACAAAAAAAGTGCTGGTATGTACGCGGCGGCCATTTTGTCGTAGCCTAGCTCTTAGTATAAGATAGAGGGGAAGCTTTATAACATTCCTAGTCCTCTGATGCCTAATGTGTCATGAAAAGTGACAATATTGAGCTGGGGAAAGGGGTTTACAGTGCTTGTCATTAAGGCACTGAGCAAATTGATATTTTTTGGTCCTAATCCTCTGGTTGATACATGTATGTGTTTTTAACCATTCTACAAACAGCAGCGTGGACATAGAGATCATACATAACACAGCAAACCTTGAAGGTTGATGAAAATATCCATTTTTATTTAGTACTGAACTAAGAAATTGTATACGGATGCAACCTAAATCCCACAAAGTCTGGGAAACTTCCGGAATGAGGGGAGGCCATCTTGTACCTACCTTTATATGACACATAGACTGTGCAGATACAGGCCCATGGCAGCCCATGTATGTACTGTATAAACAATGTACGTGGTAATCTTGATGAAATATGGCGGTGGTTATGAGATTTATTCATATAACCGCTTTCTCCGCAGTTTCCACTTCTTCGTCCAGCACTTGCAGAGTCAGGAAATGCTTTCAAAGGGAGTGTGTCACCAGAACCCGCCATATCACCCCAGCCCTGCAGATAGATAGGTTAGTGTCACCAGAACCCGCCATATCACCCCAGCCCTGCAGATAGATAGTTTAGTGTCACCAGAACCAGCCTATCACCCCAGCCCTGCAGATAGATAGGTTAGTGTCACCAGAACCCGCCATATCACCCCAGCCCTGCAGATAGATAGTTTAGTGTCACCAGAACCAGCCTATCACCCCAGCCCTGAAGATAGATAGGTTAGTGTCACCAGAACCCGGCATATCACCCCAGCCCTGCAGATAGATAGGTTAGTGTCACCAGAACCCAGCATATCACCCCAGCCCTGCAGATAGATAGGTTAGTGTCACCAGAACCCGGCATATCACCCCAGCCCTGCAGATAGATAGGTTAGTGTCACCAGAACCCGGCATATCACCCCAGCCCTGCAGATAGATAGGTTAGTGTCACCAGAACCTGCCATATCACCTCAGCCCTGCAGATAGATAGGATAGTGTCACCAGAACCCGGCATATCACCCCAGCCATGCAGATAGATAGGTTAGTGTCACCAGAACCTGGCATATAATCCCAGCCCCGCAGATAGATAGGTTAGTGTCACCAGAACCCAGCATATAACCCCAGCCCTGCAGATAGATAGGTTAGTGTCACCAAAACCCGGCATATCACCCCAGTCCTGCAGATAGGATGGTGTTACCAGAACCAGCATATCACCCCAGCCCTGCAGCTAGATAGGTTAGTGTCACCAGAACCCGGCATATCACCCCAGCCCCGCAGATAGATAGGTTAGTGTCACCAGACCCAGCATATCACCCCAGCCCCGCAGATAGATAGGTTAGTGTCACCAGAACCCAGCATATCACCCCCCAGCCCTGCAGATAGATAGTTTAGTGTCACCAGAACCCAGCATATAACCCCAGCCCTGCAGATAGATAGGTTAGTGTCACCAGAACCCAGCATATAACCCCAGCCCTGCAGATAGATAGGTTAGTGTCACCAGAACCCAGCATATAACCCCAGCCCTGCAGATAGATAGGTTAGTGTCACCAGAACCCAGGATATCACCCCAGCCCTGTAGATAGATAGGTTAGTGTCACCAGAACCCAGCATATAACCCCAGCCCTGCAGATAGATAGGTTAGTGTCACCAAAACCCGGCATATCACCCCAGCCCCACAGATAGGTTAGTGTCACCAGACCCAGCATATCACCCCAGCCCCACAGATAGGTTAGTGTCACCAGAACCAGCATATCACCCCAGCCCCGCAGATAGATAGGCTGGTGTCACCAGAACCCAGCATATCACCCCAGTCCCACAGATAGATAGGTTAGTGTCACCAGAACCCGGCATATCACCCCAGCCCTGCAGATAGATAGAATCCAGATGCAGGTAGAAAAGAGGAGGCAGATGAGCGCTGGTCCAGAATAAATGTAGTCTTTAATCCAATTGAATAAAACACACGACGCGTGCTTCATACCACGGTTCTGAGGCTAGCAGCTGCTTCACAAGGTCCCAATGAAGATAATCTGATTCTACATGCCTACTAAGTTGTTGTGAGCTGATCACAACCCACCAAGGTGAGCAATTTGTATCAGTGTTCTGATATCTATCATCCTTTGGTTTTACACTATTGGCGCTCTGCGCTGTTTTTTCTTTTTATTTCTTTCTGCAGGTAGGTTAGTGTCAACAGAACCAGCATATCACCCCAGCCCCGCAGATAGGTAGGTTAGTGTCACCAGAACCAGCATATCACCCCAGCTCCGCAGATAGATAGGTAGTGTCACCAGAACCCAGCATATTACCCTAGCCTTGCAGATAGATAGGTTAGTATCACCAGAACCAGCATATCACCCCAGCCCTGCAGATAGATAGGTTAGTGTCACCAGAACCCAGTATATCACCCCAGCCCCGCAGATAGGTAGGTTAGTGTCACCAGAACCAGCATATCACCTCAGCTCCGCAGATAGATAGGTAGTGTCACCAGAACCCAGCATATTACCCTAGCCTTGCAGATAGATAGGTTAGGGTCACCAGAACTCAACATATCATCCTATCCTTGAAGATAGATAGGTTAGTGTCACCAGAACCCAGCATATTACCCTAGCCTTGCAGATAGATAGGTTAGGGTCACCAGAACCAGCATATCACCCCAGGCCTGCAGATAGAAAGGTTGGTTGCACGGATTAGTTGGAAATACTGGATTATATTGAAAAACAATCCAAAGTATGGATTGATTTTTTGTGATAAACCAAGATTTGTATATAAGAAAGACAATACGGGGTGGGCCATAAGTATGGATACACCCAGGTGGGCCATAAGTATGGATACACCTAGATAAAATGGAAGTGGTTGCTGATATCACCTTACCGTTTGTGGCATATTAGTACATGGGGAAGGGGGTCGTGTGACACATCAAACATATGGAGAATTGCACAAGAAAAACAATGGTATCTGGGTGTATCCATACTTATGGCCCACCCTGTACATTGGCTTTCTCTCCACCGATTTTAAACGGAATCTGCAGCGGAGTGTCATACAGAGATGTGAACCTATACTTAGTGTCATTACGTAGAGCGTGTGATTCTGGACCAAAATGTAATGCACTGTAATGATAAATGTGGCTACTTTCTGCCTGAAAAACCTCTCTAAAGTTCCTGCCACTAAGTGTCTCCCTTTTAGTTAATTTGCCATTCACGCCATGTTGCTAGCCAAGGTCTGTCCATAGATACATTAGATAAGCAAAACAGGATCAAAGTGAGTGAAAGAAGGATGGTCTGTTCTGTCTTCACACAGTGAATGCAAAGGGGTTGATTCTCCTTGCAGTCCCCACGTGGTTGCAAAGGACTGAACATTCTGCAAATCTCACAATTTACAATGTAAGAAAAGTCTTCTATGTACGTATATCTACTTCTGGCTTCTTGTGTGATTACAGATTGAGTATTATTCATAGGCAGCTAGCAGCTTTATTGACTATGCTTATAGATTTATTTATTTTTTCCTGTGTTTTAGCGGCTTGCCTTCATGTACTTGTCCTGTATTTACAGTCCATTGTTCCTGGATCTCCTATTTTATGGTCTCAGCTATTTCTTGGCTGTTGTACAGTTACTCCTGGCATAATTACATATAAAGTAACCAGTAGCATCAGTAATGGATGGGGGTGGCAGATGGCTCCTTATTGTACACGCCCACAGCCTCAGGCTAGGTTCACACCTGTGCCTGTTCTGCGTTTGGGGTTTCCGGCCCCGAATCAGCTTAAAAAATGCATTTTTCGAGCAGAAACGGAGCGGAAACCCAGCGGATCTCATTATAACTGCTTTTTAACCACTTCAGTACTGGGCCAATTTCTGGTTCAGGACCAGACACATTTTTGGGTATTTTGTATGTCCAGTTTTGAGGGCTGTAATATTTTTATCATTTGGGTTATTCAACTAATTTCTGCGTCTTTTTTCGGTGACACATAGGGCTTTATTTTGTTTATGTTGTTTTTATTTTTGCATGTTTTTGAATTTTTTTTTTTTTATATCCGGGAAAATATAAACAAAAGAGGAGGGAAAATGTGTTTTTCACTTTTCATTTTTTTTTATTTAATAGTACAAAGTGCTACTGTAAAGGGAAGTGCTTACCACAAACATTAATATATATATATATATATATATATATATATATATATATATTCAATCATTCCATTCAGAACTCCTGAGAGAGCTATTGTCTGCAGGCTACAAAACCTGTTTTCTAACAGACATCCCGCATGGGCCAGGAAGGCTTTTGTTTAACATAATGAGATGGAATATGCTAATGAGACCTCCATAGTGATGTTAATCAGACCCAGAGATAAGCCACTGAACAAGGAGTCAGATGGGGGAGGTAGGTCATTACCCCTAGGCCAAGGATGTTAGAGCGCCATCCCAAGACTCATAAGAAGTATTGCATCTAAACTTATATTACAATACCAAGAGCCTGATTGGAGTGACAACATCTAGGTGGGCGGAGTTGTGGGCCATATATATGATGGGCCAAAAGCTCTCTCTCTTCATCCTCTCTTCACCAGCCCCCATGGATTGACCAGCTTCACCTAGACAAGCTCCATATACCACCAGAGCATGCATAATAAGGCTTAAGTATAACTCTCTCTCTCTATCCATCTATCCACCCATCATCTATCTATCTATCTATCTATCTATCAGTCACCCTCTATTAATCTGTATTACTACTGCTGTGTTCCTTACAGAAAGGGTCAGTTAGTAAATTGTCCAGGAGTTGTGTGTGTGTGTATGTGTGTGTGTATGTAGCGATATCTGTAGGTTTTTAATTGGGTTCTGTACTTATTGTATTGCACTGTGTTAATACTGTTTTGTATTATTCTATAACCTAGTTCCATCATATTAATAATAAACGTATTTTATGATTAATATTGTGGGGTAAATTATCGTACATGCAAACCAGTCAAGGAAACAGATAAGTAGATATACCTAAGGAGAAAGGAGGGAAATTGGTGAATATTAATTAGTAGTAACACCCAGATCTCTCATACCTAATGGTGAAACAAGTCAAGTGTGATGAATATTAATTATTAAGATTCATCCCCTTAACATAATGGCGAGCCGGCCCGTACTGTTTTAATATTTTTGCGTGTTGTCTTCTGGCAAAACTGTGTTATACCGTGAACTATCAAGTGGAGGGGCGTGGACAGGTAACATTGGTACACAGTGAAGTGTTGCGTTACACTGTATGCCCAGATTGAAGTTTGCACGGCTAACCCAGTTTGCTTAAAGCTTCACTTAAGATAATTAATAACAGTGAACCTATTGTTTATTTGTATTTAGCTGAAGGTATTAACAATTGTCTGTTTCCTCCACAAACAACTCGCTGGGAGACTGAGAAATCCATTTGTGCCTCTGTAATATCAAAGTCAAGGTTCTTCAGGAGAAGTCCAGCTGGTCGGGAAAAGGCTTTCCGGTACGAAAAGGATACTTTTTCAAGCAGCAAAGGACAAGTGACCAACGGTGACCGAGATGACAGCAGGAAAAGTAAGTATGGATTTCTCAACATTAAAACACCTAGCTAAACACAGTACATTCAACCCAGTACCACCCACAACCTATAAATCAGGAGAAATGTTGTGGTCTGCTTTGCTGGATCAGGCCTATGCTCATGATAAAAACTGTATTAGTAAACGGACAGTTTTTAACAAAACTTCCAAAAGATTACAAATGTTAGCAAAACTAGTATATACTTTTGAAGATTCCATCTGGAAGCCAGAGCATGCTGAGATCCTAGCAAACATGAAAGGGACAGTGGAGCGAGCTAACAATGCAAACCCCCACTGTCATTGTTGTGTAGACAATGTCAAGCAGATTCACATGTTAGAAACTCAATTGAAAGATGAGGCACTTTGTATAATTGAGAGAGGAAAGGAGATTTGTGTGTTGGAATCCAAACTCTCTGACATTGAGAATTATTATTCTGACATGGACAAAGAACTCCTTCGATTATACACTGAGAACAATCAGTTTAGAAGTAAAATTACTTCCACAGAAGCAATGTTAGTGACACTAAGAGAGGAACAAGCGGCAAACTCGCAAATCATTGCGAATTTGCAGCAGATCATCTCTGACTTGTCACGGCCTAGTACTAACAGCACGGTACTCTTGCCAACTAAACAGATTTGTGTCTCAGGAATGGCACAGGAGGGGACTGGGGCGATCAGACCCACAGCTCCTGCGGATCAGAGATCCATTAGTCCATTTTGTGATACTAGGAGTCCAGTGGAGCGTGCACTACAATTCTCTCCAACACCTTTGGAGAGGAGAGACAGTGGACGCCTCCATGGACAGGACTCAAATTGGGGACTAAGTAGTGGATGGGAAACTGTACATACGGCTTCCAACCTACCTACACGTCCTGAAAGGTCAGTGGAATTTTATCCTAGCCATAACAACATGGAAAAGATAAATTTCCTGTTACGGATCTGCAAAGAGATCCCTAAGTATGACCCTAATACAGATCCATTTACAGCCTGTGATATGTTTGAAGGACATTGCAGGAAATATTCTGTGCCTCCAGAATATCGTATGGAGCTGTTTAAATTGTGGTTGCCTACACACCTCAACCAAAGGTATGAGGCAACAGAGAGAACAAGTCCCAAGAATGGCCTATTTTATGATGAGGAAGAACGCCTTTCAATACTCATGAAACTGGCAACAGGACATTGGGATGTTACTCCAGAAATCTTGACAAAATTCAAACCCACCTTACAGGACGAACCTTTGTCCCTCTGTGGTCGGTTTGAAGCAATGTACAGGAGGATCACAAAGGATCAAGGTATAGGAGTCCCACAAGGCATGGTTCGCATGTTTGTGTACAAATTCCCATACCTTGACACCGCAATTCGGCTAAGTGCAGCAAGGGAGCCAACGCTCACTGATGCAGCCATGATTATTGAACAGTATAGACAAGATCTACTGCGCAATAAAAAGTCTGTGAAAATCAGGGAGCGTGGAAAGGTCCATGTCAAATCACAAGATGAATGTGGACACCACACTAAGCCACACATGTCTGTCTACCCCACAGCTCCTCCAACAGAAAAGATGGGAGACATACGATGCTTTCTGTGTTTACAGGTTGGACACATTAAAAGAAACTGCCCTCAAGTAGTTCACAATCGTACAAACCCAGAGAAAAATGGCAATAATAATGGTTTCAAGATGAAGCCTAATTCCGCCAAACAAGCTGGGAAACAGACAGATAGCAATCAGGGACATTTGCCAGAACAGGCACTGAAACATGTGACACTTGTAAATGCCCCTGATAGACCAGAGGATAGAACATTAGGTGTAGAACATCATAAGTCAGCACAGAATGTTAAAACTCAGAAACCACAAGTGGCAGTACGTACCTCAGAGGTACCTACTGAGAATCTGGTGCAGATTGACTGACGGTCAGGGATCCCTAAAGATCTGGCTCCAATATGTCACATCATACTGGATTCTTCAGGGAGACCCCACATTAAAGCCAGAATAAAAGACCACGATACCAAGATCATGCTCGACACTGGAGCAGATATTTCTATTACCAATGTCAAACATGATCTACACCCCAACAGCCCTCAGTGTATGGTGATCGGATTTGATCACCAACAAGGGGGGTGAGAGCCCACAGGATAGATGAAGTTCTGGTTGAGCTTGACAGAAATGGGACCTTGAAGATCCCAATGTGGTATTACCCTGGTACTGATAACATCATCGGTACCGATGTAATGACACAAAATGGATGGATAATCGATTTGGCAAACTGTATTGTTTGGAGGGGTCCAAGACGATCAAAGGTGTATGTCATACAGCACCAATGTCTGGAACCACCCCTACCAGCAATTGAGAATTCTTCCAATGTGCTGGAACACAAATGGCCAGAGGTCTCACACAACATAGACCTTGAACCTATTGTGTTCGAATATCCAGACTTGTGGGCTCAAAGCAAAAATGATTGTGGAAGAATGGTTGGCGTTCAGGTGGACATACAAGGGCCAGACCCTCCACCTCAGCGTCAATACCGCTTTCCGCCTGAGGCAACACAATCAATTCTAGAGACAGTCCAAGACCTGGAAGTAAGGGGTGTGGTCATAGAGGGTAATTCAAAGTGCAATAATCCTTTATGGCCTGTGAAAAAGAAGGGTGCAGGTGTTGAAACTACATGGAGGCTTACAATAGACCTTCGCATCCTTAATAAGTACACCCCCATGTCTGCACCTGTGGTCGCTCATACTCCCGACATAATGGCAAGGGTAAGAGGCAAAAGTCGCATATTCTCAACCATCGATGTCGCCAATGGATTCTTTTCCATCGAACTGACAGAGAGCTGCAGGTACAAGTTCGCCTTCACAGTGGGTAACAAGCAGTATATGTTCTGTGTACTGCCCCAGGGGTTTCACAGTAGTCCTACATATTTTCACCAGGCATTAGCGGCTGTATTAAGTGTGTTCTCACGGCCAGAATGTCTGCTGCAATATGTAGATGACCTTCTCCTTCACACAGAAACCATGGAAGACCATCTGGTTCTGTTGAAGGAACTGTTGGGACTCCTGGCCCAGGCTGGACTCAAGCTGAGCCCTCATAAGGCAAACTTGGCTAGGACAGAAGTCACCTTCCTTGGTGTCCAGATTTCATATGGAGCCAAGGGCATCCTGGCTGCCCGTGTGGAAGTGTGGCATCCCATCCCAGAGCTGGCTATGGCTGGGCTGAGGGTGATCTCTGTGCATTGTATTATTTCCTGTTGCTTCATAGCCTGTGTGACATAGCAGGGGGTCCTGAGTCTCACACAACACAGCGCCACCTAGTGAGCCTCACACATGCATTACACCTCCCATAGGATTGAATAGTAACCAAATGTCCAATGGGAGGACATCGCCTGGGAAAAGGGGAGGAGTCAGCTGATCACTGGGTCCCCATGGTAACACCCCTGCAGGAAGGTCCTGCGTGTGAGGAGTTAGAAGTGTGGAGTGTTAGGAGGAGGAGGTGAGGAGATAAGTGTGATGTCCTGTGAAGAAATCAGAGAGTTTAGTGCAGGAATCTCAAGTCCTAGACAGGCCCAGGAAGGTTGGAGAGCTGACATACTCCAGCTATTCAGAAGATCCTGTCCCCTGTCTGCCTAGCCATCGCCCTGAAGGAAGTCAAGCATCATTATCTTGTCAGCATGAGACTGTGGAGAGAACATTCTGGAACACGTGCTCCATAGCAAGTATCACAGGATCCAGAGGCCAAGGCCAGACCTGTGGAATATCCCGCCACCCTGACTATTGCACCCCGAAACTCTGAGCTATCAGGACCACATAACGTGAGTGGGGAATATTATGTACTAGTATCATGGTGGGCATCCTCCTATGAGCCAAATAGGAGCCCAGACGCACCTTAGGGCTGTAACACTGAAGTATAAGGGGCTAGGAACACCTTTCATCAAGTCTACCCTGCACCCCAGGACTTTGCTGTGTCACCAGGCGTACCCCGTTGTTTTGTATTGAAGAAACTGTTTAAGCATTTGTGCCTCCACACCCATGGAAGTAAAAGTTCAACTTTACAACCGTTTCTGTGTCTGACTCTGCACCGACAACATCAGGGCGCCCCAAACACCACCAGTCGGCACAGTATAGGGGAAGCGCCCCGGGGGAACAATCACCACCAACATTTGTGCAGCCCCCTCATCACCGGTACCAGTGGTGGTAACGTGGGACAGCACCAGCGCTGCGCCCTCGTGCCCAGAGACCGTGACAAGTCTGCGCTGTTTGCACCCCGCAATCCCAACTGCAGCGTTACCTCCCATCTGGTCACCGCAAGAAAAACTGGCGTCACGAACAGGATACGGGTGTGTGCCATTTTGAGAAAGTCGCCACGAAAATTGCGCCAAATTGTCTCCAGAGCATCGGTCTTTATTATGGACTTTGCTAAGATCAAGTTTATTCCCTGAGAGTGCTTGCCACAAAGAGGGGGAGCCCTAAACCCCTGAAGTAAGCCCTAAAGACTGTCCTCTCAGTGTGTTACAGCCCTGGAAGAGTTAAAACGCCCAGGACTTGTTTGCTGCGCCACATCGATGTGTAAGAACGCCCACAAAGGGTTAACTGTACCTTGCAAAAGTGCGGGAGATTTTTAGCACTGCCCATGAGGCCAGGAGACCCATCTGCCGCCATCTTAGGAGAGCCCAGAATGCTGAGCGCAATGCTCCAGCGCACCCATACAAGAAAGTGAAAGGCGAACGTGCCAGCGCCATTTCTGACTCTCCGGTGCCGCATCACCGTCCCTGCTGTGCACCGCTGATCTCTGGTCCACGCTGCAGTTGCTGTCAGTGAGTACTGTGCCTCCCTGTCCTTGTCTTCAGTCCTCCCACGGCCCCAGCGAGTGTTTTCCGTGTACAGTGTCCGTGGGGAGTACCACCATTAAAGAGGGGGAGCACACCGTCAGCCTGCATCACAGTGACTCTGTTAATAGCTACAGCATTCTTAAAGGGACAGCATTCCAAGTTGTAGTCTCCATTCCCTGCCAGCAAGCAGTTGAGTTTCTTAAAGAGACGGCGACCTAATTTCAGTCATACCTGCAAACAACATGACTGAGCAAAGTGACATTGTGCCATCTGTTTCTAGTGATCCAGCAGTGCCCATGGCGAGCAGCCTACCATTCTCCATGCCATTTTACCCTGGCGCACCATGGCTGCCGCGCTACAAAGGGGAGGCGCATACCCTCAGGGACTTTCGTGAGAAGATGCTGTCTCTCTTCCAGTTCTATCCTCTGAATACAGAACAGCAGATACAGATCCTGCTGGGCCAGCTTGAGGGTGCTGCAGCTAGGGAGGTCAAATCCTGGCCTGCCTCTGACAAAAGAACCCCTGGGCAAATTCTGGACAAACTCCAGGTGAACTTTGACGTGCGATCTGTCTCCGAGGTAAAGATGCGCTTCTTTTCCAGACGACAACTACCTGGTGAGACCCTGCGGGACTATGCTTTATCCCTCCAAGAGGCGTTCAGAGCTGTGGTGCAAGTGGATCCACGTGAAAATGTGGACTCTGATAAAATCTTGCTTGACCGCTTCATAGAAGGGGCAGGTACCACATTGCTCCAGAGTCAGTTGCGAATGCTTGCTGCACAACATCCCAGCATCACGTTTGCTGACTTCAAGACCCTTGCCATCCAGGTCTTGGGACAGGAGCAGCCCCAGCCGAGCCCAGTCATCTGTGCTCCCTCACCTGGACCCTCAACAAGCATTGCTCCAGTTGTCCTGCCACTACCTCTGGGTACCTCACCTGCTGCCCAAACTGCGCAGACTACACCAGCAGACTCCAGAGATGACCTTCTGGCCCGAGTGGATCATCTGACCCGTGCCATGGAACAGATCACCGTCCGTCTAGATCGTCTGACCCAGCCGTCTTCATCGTCCAGTGATCCTTTGCGAAGTCTCAACATCTCACCTGAGTCGCCGCCCAGACGTCCGTCTTCAGTGAAACCTCCGCAGAGTGAGAGGCCATACTGTAGCTATTGCCATAGATATGGACACACCAGGCCTCAGTGTTTTCAGTTAAACGGGCCACCCCCGAGGCAGCGGGCCGCCCCTCGGGAGGAAAGAAGAAGGGCCCAGGTGAATCTACAGTGCCATTGTCACGCTTCGTCTCAGCCTGCCCACACATCACAATCCGGGTGAACGGCGTCCCTCTGACAGCGTTGGTGGACACTGGATCTCAGGTAACAACCCTGCGCAAGCAGGTGTTCCTTGAACATTGGGACTTAGGTGTGTTGAATAGAACACCTGACACATGGATAAATCTGTGTGCCAGCAATGGACAGCCCATACCACAGCAGGGTTATTGGGAACCCATTATCCAGATTGGGGACTTGAAACTGCCTAGACAGGGTGTAATTGTCACTGATGTAGAGGATGATAGGTTTGCAGTTGTAATATTAGGCATGAATGTTTTACGCCATTGCTTTGCAGAAGTGTTGGATGCCTTGCATGCCTCTCTCCTTACAGCTTCTCCCAGTGACCAGCAGACCATTCAACGGGCCATTCGTGTACTCAATGCCCAGCACAAGTTCGCCAACAAACAAGGTGAAATTGGTCGAGTCCGGATCCAAGATACCCGTCCAGTAACCCTACAGCCTGGAACAGAAACTATGGTGTGGTGCCGTGCCCGTCCGGGCATAGAAAATCAGGACTACGAGGCCTTGCTACAACCCATACAGGTAGATGGCCAACCACTTGTCATGGCTGCCCGCAGCCTTGTCACAGTTTCCAATGGACGTGTTCCTGTCCGCTTAGTCAACTTGGGCGATGCTCCAGTGAACCTCCACAAGTTCCACTCTGTGGCCCTGCTACACCGGTTAGCACCAGAAGACATTCTCTCTGGTGATTCTACCGCCACACAGCATTCCACCCAAGCTGCTGAGAACATTCAGAATGGAGCCACGAAGTCCTGGTGGGATGAATTGAACGTGGGAGACGCCAATACCCCTATAGAGCACATCAATGGGGTTCGCAATGTGGCCAAGCGTTACCAACAGGCATTCAGCAAACACCCATTGGACTTTGGTAAGACCACGACCATACAACATCGCATTCTGACTGGCGACCACCATCCAATCAAGGAGCGTCACCGTCCAATACCACCCGCGATGTACCAACCGGTGAAAAAGTTGATCCAAGAGATGCGAGATGCTGATGTCATCCGGGAGAGTAACAGCCCCTGGGCAGCCCCGCTAGTCCTTGTCAAGAAGAAAGACGGAACCCTACGATTTTGTGTGGACTATCGTAAACTCAACAACGTCACGCACAAAGACGCATACCCATTGCCGCGGATTGAGGAATCTCTAACGGCTTTGGGATCAGCTACCTGTTTCTCGACCCTGGACTTAACCAGTGGATACTGGCAAGTCCCTATGGCGCCTGAAGATCGTGAAAAGACTGCGTTTACGACCCCGATGGGACTCTTTGAATTCAATAGTATGCCATTTGGGCTATGTAATGCCCCAGCCACATTCCAACGGCTTATGGAGAGGTGCCTCGGCCATGAGAATTTCCAGAGTGTGCTACTGTACCTGGACGATGTTATTGTATTCTCCCGGACATACCAAGAACACCTTCGTCACCTGTCCGAGGTATTCAAGGTACTTATACAGCACGGCCTAAAGGTGAAGCCCTCCAAGTGCTACCTGTTGAAACCCCAAGTTCACTACCTTGGGCATGTTGTGAGCGCACAAGGCGTCCAACCTGATCCTGAAAAGATCACTGCAGTCCAGAACTGGCGAAGACCAACTACCGTCAAAGAAGTCCGAAGCTTCCTTGGATTCGCAGGTTACTACCGGCGTTTCATACCACACTTCGCCCAAGTAGCCGAGCCTCTGAACGAGTTGTTGCGCGGTTGTCCCAGAGAAAACTACAACCGAAAGCTTCCGGTAGACTGGACAGCGCGTCAAGAGGAAGCCTTTCAAGCGCTTAAAGCACTTCTGACGCAACCACCAATTCTAGCCTATCCCGACTACAGTCAGCCATTCCGCTTGTACACAGATGCAAGTCACCAAGGTTTGGGTGCAGTGTTGTCCCAGGTTCAGGACAACAAAGAGCGAGTCATCGCCTACGCCAGCAGGAGTCTGAGAGGCGCGGAGAAGAACGACCAGAACTATAGTTCTTTCAAACTCGAACTTCTGGCGCTTGTCTGGGCCGTGACAGAGAAGTTTAAAGACTACCTGGCTGCCACACCCTTTACCGTGTACACAGATAACAATCCGTTGGCGCATCTGGACACTGCTCGACTGGGAGCCCTTGAACAACGGTGGGCCTCAAGACTCGCGAATTACAAGTTCTCTGTCAAGTATCGCAGTGGCAAGTCCAACGCTAACGCTGATGCACTCTCAAGGTTGCCTGTGGGAGAAGAACCACCCCGAGAAGACATCTAGGAAGAGGTGGAGATGCCACCATTCTACAACAAGTTTGCCCAACAGGTTGCTATTGGTGTCCCTATAGAAGGAGAATCTCTGGCGAAAACAGCTGCCGAATCCCTCCAGGAGCCATCTCTGTGGAAAACGTTCCAAGAAGAGAGCAGAGTTTTAGGAGAATTGTCAGATTTCCTGCTTACAGGAAGAATACCAACCCGTGTAAAGAGAGGTCTTCATGACGTGGAATTAAAACGCCTTTGGCGACAGAGGAAGCGCCTGTTTGTCCAACGAGGCCTTCTACTTAGAAACACTCTTGATCCTGTCACAGGTGAAAGGCTTCATCAGATCCTCGTACCAAGAAGGGACGCACAGATGATACTTGAGGCGTATCATGACAGATCCGGTCACTTCGGGGTACAAAAGACCGAAGCTACCATCCGTCGTCACTTCTATTGGGTTGGGATGAGGAGTGACATTGAGAGTTGGTGCCGAGAGTGTCCCGCCTGTAGTATCACCAAGGAAGGTCGAAGAGATCAGAAGGCCCCTCTACATCCAATTAAGACTCAAAAGCCGTGTGAAATTGTTGCTCTGGACCATGTGAAGTTGGGTCCCACACGTTCCGGCTTCAGCTACGCTCTGACAATGGTGGATCATTACTCCAAGTTCCTTGTCATCGTGCCTGTCAGAGATCTTACAGCAAGAACTACGGCTGAGACCTTCTACGCAGAGTTTGTCCGCCATTACGGTTGTCCTGAGCATATCCTCACCGACCGTGGATCGGCGTTTGAATCCCAATTGTTCCGTGAGCTGTGTCAGTTCCAAGACTGCAAGAAGTTGCGAACCACAGCGTATCACCCTCAAGGGAATGGTATGTGCGAGAAGGCAAATCAAGTGATCATCGGCATGCTAAGAACAGCCGCAGTTACACCTGGTGTTGAGTGGCCTGAGCGTATCAAGGACTTGGCCTATATTTACAACAACACACCCCAAACATCTACGGGATACGCACCATTTTATCTAATGTTTGGAAGACAAGGTCAACTTCCTTCAGACTTAACCCTTGGTGTGAAGGTCCCTGACACCATCAATCCACTACCCATAACAGACTGGGTTATTGAACACCGCCGACGTTTGGAGGAAGCTAAAGAGATAGTTGAAACGCGCATGGATGAGGTTCGTAGGAGACAACAGGAGGATTACAACCATCGCGCCCATGCAGCGCCCCTGAAAGTTGGCGACTGTGTATGGTTAAGGAATAACCATCGGAATGGGAAATTGGATCCATTCTGGGAGAAAGAACCATACAGTGTCATCTCCATACCATATCCTGAATCCGACGTGTATGAGATCTCTAAACCTGGGAGACAGCCCCAAGTAGTACACCGAAACCGTCTGAAGCTGTGCCTTAAAGAAGGACTACCCACAGAGGTGCCCCCAGCTGAGACAACGAGTACAGAGATCTTGTCACCTTCTGAAGCGAAAGAGAGACCCCCAACGTTAACTGAGCTTATGTGGGCGCCTAAACTACTACCATTTAGCTGTTATCCACCAATTGCTCTAGTGCAAGAGAATCCTTCGACAGATGATTTAATTGATTTCAGTGACTCTGTTCCTGATTCAAATCTCGTTCCACTTAGTCGTTCTGAGCGTACCACAAAAGGCATACCTCCAACACGCTATAGTGATGCCATGGCTGTCCTTGAGTAAAAGAGGTTAACTGTCTCTGCTTCTGTATATATGTTATTCCTGCTCTGATTACATTAATGTTTTTCCTGTGTGTATATACAGTATATATATAATATCTTGCCATGTAATATAGTATTTACATTTATATGCAACAATCCAAGCCATAGTGCCTGGCTCACCGAGCCAAGGAAGTTCTGTTACCCCATTGCGGTATGGACATTCGTGCGAGAGTGCCTACTCTTCCTTACAGAAAGGACTGTTTATTGTTTCTCAGAGAGACTCTCATGATAATGGACACTCACGAAATTTGTGCCAGAGAGCCTCTGGACCCATTTGCACTACTGTTGTTTCTATATGGACTGTCTGATGGTACCGCCAAAAGGTTCCATAAGTCTGAGTTTAATTATCTCTCCGTTACCCTTCAGACTTCTCATGGACATTTCAGGACTATGCCGGGAGGTCTTACCTCAAGTTTCTAAGTATTATATTTTTCTAAACTGTTAGTGACATTTGCACTTTATTCGTATTTATTAACGTTATGTTACATTTCTCACCTTCACCCCAGCCCGTCGCCGAGGTCGGCTCAGTGAAAGAGGGGGAGTATGTGGCATCCCAGAGCTGGCTATGGCTGGGCTGAGGGTGATCTCTGTGCATTGTATTATTTCCTGTTGCTTCATAGCCTGTGTGACATAGCAGGGGGTCCTGAGTCTCACACAACACAGCGCCACCTAGTGAGCCTCACACATGCATTACACCTCCCATAGGATTGAATAGTAACCAAATGTCCAATGGGAGGACATCGCCTGGGAAAAGGGGAGGAGTCAGCTGATCACTGGGTCCCCATGGTAACACCCCTGCAGGAAGGTCCTGCGTGTGAGGAGTTAGAAGTGTGGAGTGTTAGGAGGAGGAGGTGAGGAGATAAGTGTGATGTCCTGTGAAGAAATCAGAGAGTTTAGTGCAGGAATCTCAAGTCCTAGACAGGCCCAGGAAGGTTGGAGAGCTGACATACTCCAGCTATTCAGAAGATCCTGTCCCCTGTCTGCCTAGCCATCGCCCTGAAGGAAGTCAAGCATCATTATCTTGTCAGCATGAGACTGTGGAGAGAACATTCTGGAACACGTGCTCCATAGCAAGTATCACAGGATCCAGAGGCCAAGGCCAGACCTGTGGAATATCCCGCCACCCTGACTATTGCACCCCGAAACTCTGAGCTATCAGGACCACATAACGTGAGTGGGGAATATTATGTACTAGTATCATGGTGGGCATCCTCCTATGAGCCAAATAGGAGCCCAGACGCACCTTAGGGCTGTAACACTGAAGTATAAGGGGCTAGGAACACCTTTCATCAAGTCTACCCTGCACCCCAGGACTTTGCTGTGTCACCAGGCGTACCCCGTTGTTTTGTATTGAAGAAACTGTTTAAGCATTTGTGCCTCCACACCCATGGAAGTAAAAGTTCAACTTTACAACCGATTCTGTGTCTGACTCTGCACCGACAACATCAGGGCGCCCCAAACACCACCAGTCGGCACAGTATAGGGGAAGCGCCCCGGGGGAACAATCACCACCAACATTTGTGCAGCCCCCTCATCACCGGTACCAGTGGTGGTAACGTGGGACAGCACCAGCGCTGCGCCCTCGTGCCCAGAGACCGTGACAAGTCTGCGCTGTTTGCACCCCGCAATCCCAACTGCAGCGTTACCTCCCATCTGGTCACCGCAGAAGCCATGGTGAAGATACCCAGGCCAGACTCTCTACAGAACTTACGCAAGTTCCTAGGAGTAGCCAACTTCATGAGGGAGTTCATAGAGGATTTTGCCGTCAAAGCAAAACCACTCTATGAACTTCTTAGAGGGGAACAGCCTTCTCTGAAGGACTGGTCAGAGACACAGGAAGAGGCCTTTTCAACTCTGAAAAGAGATCTCTCATCCGCCCCAGTCCTAGCCACCCCTCACCCAGAAGGAAAACTGGCCATACAAGCCCATGCTGGCGCAGAGTCTATTTCTACGGTCCTTCTTTAAAAGATAGGATCTGAGTATAGACCTCTAGGGTACTTCTCCAGGCTCCTTTCACCAGTTGAAAGGGGTTTTGATGAATGTGCTAAACAACTGACAGCCATACACTATGCGGTTAAAGCTACCGAGCATATTGTGGGTTTCAGGCCCCTCACTGTACAGACTCCACATTCCCCACTGGCACTCTTGCTTCGAGATACACTCCCTGGAGTCTCACAACAGAGATTTGGGAAGTGGATCATGGAGCTGAGTGGGCGAAATCTGACAGTGGACCACAAAGCAAAATATGTTCTCTCCCAGTTGTTAAATATGACAGGGATAGAACATGATTGTGGTCAACTAACGCAGGTCACTGATCCCCAGCTATTCAGGATGACCACTAATCCCGATGTCAGAGTCATCTTTGTTGATGGCTCTCGATTCTGCTTGAACGGCACCTACATGACAGGATTTGCAGTGCTGGATGAGACCATGGGTACTCAGAAGCTGGTAAGGTTGCCTGGTCACATGTCAGCACAACGGGCTGAACTGGAGGCCGTCAGAGAAGCCCTTCTCATTCAGCCTCCAGGGAATCGTACTATATATAGCGACAGCTCATATGTAGTCCGATCTCTCACTTTGCATCTGGACACTTGGAAATGACGAGGGTTTGTGGACAGCCAAAATAAACCTTTAGCTCATGCCTCAGTCCTGAAAGAGTTGTGGGAATGGGGCATGGCACATCCTGGGAATGCTTCAATCATAAAAATTCCAGCACACCAGAAGGGTGATAACCCTCTGATCTGGGGTAACAACAAAGCAGATGAGTCTGCCAAATTGGCTGCAGTGTCTGGAGTCCTCCAGGAATCAGACACTGAAGCCATACCCGTACACCAGATTAAAATCAGAAACAAACAACTCAAAGATGGTCCAGTGTCATTTGAAGAGGAACAGTCAAAGGATCCTTTGCTGGCAGCACACCTTACCAGCCCACAAGATCCCTGAACAGTCCAACAGGGCATCTTGTGTTATGACACTGGAACCAAACCACTCCCTCTACCGGTGGTACCACAGCATCTGCAAGCAGAACTAACAAGACTCAATCATCAGTTGTTGGGTCATCTGAGTCGGGACAAACTTTTGACCCTACTCAAGGACAAATTATACTGGCCAGGTATGTCCAAGACGGTAGAGGAAGTTACACAACAATGCCTGGTGTGTGCTCAGGTAAACCCAAGGGCATCCGCCCTGAAGCCAGTGTTGCAGCGGGTTCCTCCAGCGGAGGGACCATGGTCTACTTTACAAATTGATTACATAGGACCATTACAGGCAGGCAGCCGTAACTGTCGCTATGCATTGGTGGTGGTGGATGTCTTCTCAAAATGGGTAGAAGCCATCCCTACAGTAAATGACTCCGCTACTACTACTGCTCGGGTTCTGTGGGAGCACATTCTATCACGGTGGGGAATCCCCCCGAGTGATTGAATCAGATCGGGGAACCCATTTTACAGGCAAAGTTATGAAAGCACTTTGTGGACTTCTGGACATAAAGCAAAGATTTCATGTACCTTATCATCCACAGTCAGCAGGCATTGTGGAGCGGATGAACCGAACTATCAAAACTCGGCTCTCCAAAGTACTGTTGGAAAGGGGTTCCACTTGGGTGACTTCCCTTCCAGCAGTACTGATGGGTATCCGAGCCACAGAGGCAACAACAACCGGCATAACACCATTTGAACTTATGACCGGGCGCAAGATGTCTATCTGTTGGCCAAGTGAACCCCAAATTTCTACACCCATGAAAGATGCTATTGCTAGAGATGTGTTTCTCCAACAGGTTCAGCAGAACCTGAAGGAATTGCTACTGCATGCAGCAATAAAGATGAATAAACCGTACCTACAGGGGGAAACTCCCATGCCCTCTGTAGGGGAAATGGTCATGGTCAAAGTATTCCGCAAGGCCGGGCCCTGGGATGCAAACTGGGAAGGACCCTACCAGGTCCTGGAAGTAATGGGTAGCACTATGCTGAAAGTACAAAGGCCAATCACAACAAAAAAATGCTCACATAGACGAAAGGCAGGGTTTTGGATCCACATTGACCAAGCAAAGGCTACCCGTGCCTCCCCAACTCAATAAGGTCATGTATATAGAGTTGGGTGAAGGGGGGGGGTAGTAGGTCAAAGGTGTATCAAAACATTTCATATTATCATGTTATTCTTTACCAGATCACAGAACCAACAGCTATCAAATCAGTAAGATGGGTGTCTAGAAATCCCCACTTACATCCTTATAGGCCAGTGATAGTAAACACAACAAAGGTGCTGTGCACCAAAGCAGGAGTCCTGAGTCCTGAAGATGTCACTGGGGCAGAATACAGTGGATGGTACATTCTAAAAGCCACTTTTCTGAAACATACCAGTCAGGATAGCTTAAGAGTTAGGACATACTTTGATAGACCCATACCAGTAAAGGGCACCCTGAAGGCGTACTGTATGCTAAGGGATTCTCATATGGTAATAACTAGGGAATCCAAATATGCTGAAGGACATGTGTCCACGGACTATTTAGGGACCAGCATATTGATTTTAAGGTTAAACTGCAGTAAATCTGGACAAGTATTATGGAACAATCAGAGCGGCCCAGTAAAACTTGAAGGCCTATACAGAGCCACAGTTTTGAAGGTACGAGCTGATGCGAAGGATCAGAGGTATACTCAGCTTGAGGGATCTCCATCCATTCGATCTTTTATGATTACCATTATGAGGGATGCTTGTGTACCAGATGTGACAGGACATTATTTCATCACCTATGCACACTGGGAACCAGACACTCAGATGGTAATGTTAGACTCTAACCCATGGAGATGGGATATAGTCTGTAACGGAGTGGATTCTCCAATAATTGATGTATGGATGGATGGGACCCCTATGACTGAGGAATACCGAAATAGATATGTATCTTCTGATTGGAAGGATCCCAGAGGCAGAGATATTAACTTTGCTATCAATATTGATGGTTCATTTAAATGGCCATTTTGTGAGGCAGTCGATGAGGGGTGTTGGACATTTACACAGTGGGTTTATCTTTCCACAACTAAACCCATCCGGAATCTCGTATTAGAGACTGGCGAAGGTGACCAATGGTATCCATTTAAAGGAAGAGGTAAAGTATGTGTGACTGTGGTAAGGGTCCCTTATGAAACTGAAGTTCTTCAGCCAGTAAAACCCCACAGGGATTCCTGTAATGCCCCAACCTATCAAATGGCTGATCCCATAGCTCCACAGTTAGCATCTCCCTGGAAAATCATCACCAAAACCAAATTCGTCCTATATACCTGGAGGATTTCGGTTGATGATTTTAGAGTAGACCACTGGGACCATAGATGTGAGGAGTTTGTGAGGAATCAGATCGATATGATAAAAGGATGGGTAGAGGTGGGACAAGAAGTAAGGAAGGATGCTACCAGATACAGGAAGTACAGGGGGAAAAGGGATTTGATTGCCATGGGTTTAGGAGGAGGTGCAATGGGAATAGGGGCACTGAACAATATGGACCTGGAAGTCCTGAGAAACAAACTCGGGAATCTGGCGAAACATACTGGGGAAGGCCTCAAGACCCAGGTTGATGTAAATCATGTTTTGGAGGATTTACAACACTCACATATAGATGCCACTAGCTCCCTATCTTCTGCTTTACGAGAGAAGTTTAGACTATTAGTCGTGGGTCTCCTGGAAGAACAGGATAGAGCTCAGCTTGCTCTGGCATGTACTCAGGTTCAGGGTGAACTTTCCAGCAACCTTAAACATATTGTGTCCTCACTGTATAATGGACACTACCCTTTTAACCTCCAGCAAAGGGTGAGTCCTTTTATCACTCCTTTTGCTGCCAACCATACTAACTGGTGGGTCATTCAGTGGCATGGGTGCCATAATCTCACTTGCACTGCTTCATCCCTGGCACCTGTCTCTGGCAACGTGAGACGTGGGTATGGTGCTATCAACCTAGGTATAATGATGAATAACAGAACAGTGTTACATCCACAGCTCTCCTCAGATATCCTGACCTATGAGACCGGCCATCCTTATCTGTTTGATACAGATGGATGTTGGAGGAAAGAGGATGCTATCCTCTGCCAAGGGGATCATGATCGGGTGCTCAGACACCAGTGTTGGGATAATGAAGGGTTCTGTGAGATGAAAAGCAGCTCAATACCTCCATCTAGTTTGAAGTACTTGGGTCAAGGGTATTGGTGTTGGTACCAGTCCGTTAATGTATCATATACCATTTATACAACTAACTGCACCGAAAGAGGTGAACTCCTCCCAGGAGCATATTGTACCCTTTATCCCGTTCTAGGTGTCGATGTAGCAGAGCAGAAGGGGAGAACACCGATTACCCCAGAGAAGAGGTTGGATATCCGTCCAGATACTCCTGTAAGGCTCCAGAGGATCCCTCTTGGTTTTGGCAGAAAACTGAGACACCTGCTACTAGACTTCACTAAGGAGGAAAGTGTCATAGAGAAGCTCAAAGACTCTGAAAAGCAGGCCACCATCTTATTGAAACATGACCAGTCAAAGATAACAGAGATGGTTCATGCCCTGGAGAAGGACTCAGCCGTATCTTGGTGGGAGAGTCTGTTCGGATATAGCCCCAAAGCAACATCATTCTTCAATCTGCTTGTACACCCAGTCATAGTCCTCCTCGTCCTAGTGGCCATTATGTATATAGGAATGATCTTCATCTATAGGAAGATAAAAGGCCTGGCCCGTCAGCTTCAAAAGGGCCAGGCCGTACATCACGAACTTACCTGAAGGCAGGGACTAAGGACTTGATACCAATACAGTCCCAGCCTTAACTTGTAAATAATGTTTTCAATGTAATTTTCTATATTCTTGTACATTTTTGCATTTTTGTGTGTGCACATAGACACTTCAGGTGTAAGTGCCTGTTATGGTCTGTACAACAACATACGCCTCCCACACTGAACACTGAGTGTGTTTGTGTATAGACATACTTGCATTTGCATCTTTTAGTGTAATTCCCATCTACACCTGGGTCTGAAGATTCATGTGTTTATGGATGAGTAGGAAACACGTGCTCTTGTGCCAGGAGTCTCTATGTGCACCAATACCAGCACATCCTTTTATTTTTATCGCCTTGATCTATAGGGGGGTGGGAATTTGTGTGTTTGGTGGATGAGTGGGATATATATATATGTTACATTAATTTCTGTTAGGTAAAGGGGTGTAAGGATCCTTAGGGACAGGTAAGGTACCCCTACACTGTAAGGTAATTGCCACCTCGGCCATATAAAATGGTATGGTTCATAATGGATGGATTGAATGTCAGGTACAGGGGACATGGGAAGCAGTGCCTCTCCCCACAATTCGATTTTAGGTTCTGAGACATCATTTCAGATGCAGGTTCACAGACCTGCCTTGATAAAAGTCCAGGTTTTTCTGTTCATGGAGGCCGGTGACAACTTCACTGGTGACCTGTGCTTAAGTACAGGTAGCGGTCCTATAGGACAGTTGGTGTCATGTGGCAAGGTGGTCTAACCCTGCGTGAGCTTCAGTCCGGACCAAAAGGTGGTGCTGCATGTACCGTGACAATGGACTGTGGTTTAAAGGTCTTACCTGACTAACTGTGGGATGGATAAAAATGTTCCCGTCCAGGTCAGTGTGACATATTGGGGTGGACCGTAGAAAGTATCACTGACACCGTAAATCAGGACGCGCAAAAGACGTTTTCTGTGAGCAGAGGATATTGGGCGACAGTCATAGGTGGGAAAGTGTCCCTGGTACCTAAATCCAAATTATACTTCACTCCATCCTGAACCATTACCAGGAATGAATAGGGCTGAGGGGGCAATAACGACCAAACAAACACTTCCTCAAATTACATTGTTGTGTTCCCGACAACAGGGGGATTGTAAAGGGAAGTGCTTACCACAAACATTTATATATATATATATATATATATATATATATATATATTCAATCATTCCATTCAGAACTCCTGAGAGAGCTATTGTCTGCAGGCTACAAAACCTGTTTTCTAACAGACATCCCGCATGGGCCAGGAAGGCTTTTGTTTAACATAATGAGATGGAATATGCTAATGAGACCTCCATAGTGATGTTAATCAGACCCAGAGATAAGCCACTGAACAAGGAGTCAGATGGGGGAGGTAGGTCATTACCCCTAGGCCAAGGATGTTAGAGCGCCATCCCAAGACTCATAAGAAGTATTGCATCTAAACTTATATTACAATACCAAGAGCCTGATTGGAGTGACAACATCTAGGTGGGTGGAGTTGTGGGCCATATATATGATGGGCCAAAAGCTCTCTCTCTTCATCCTCTCTTCACCAGCCCCCATGGATTGACCAGCTTCACCTAGACAAGCTCCATATACCACCAGAGCATGCATAATAAGGCTTAAGTATAACTTTCTCTCTCTATCCATCTATCCACCCATCATCCATCTATTATCTATCTATCTATCTATCTATCTATCTATCTATCTATCTATCTATCTATCTATCCATTTATCTATCAGTCACCCTCTATTAATCTGTATTACTACTGCTGTGTTCCTTACAGAAAGGGTCAGTTAGTAAATTGTCCAGGGGTTGTGTGTGTGTGTATGTGTGTGTGTATGTAGCGATATCTGTAGGTTTTTAATTGGGTTCTGTACTTATTGTATTGCACTGTGTTAATACTGTTTTGTATTATTCTATAACCTAGTTTCATCATATTAATAATAAACGTATTTTATGATTAATATTGTGGGGTAAATTATCGTACATGCAAACCAGTCAAGGAAACAGATAAGTAGATATACCTAAGGAGAAAGGAGGGAAAATGGTGAATATTAATTAGTAGTAACACCCAGATCTCTCATACCTAATGGTGAAACAAGTCAAAAGTGATGAATATTAATTATTAATATTCACCCCTTAACAGCTACTAAAAAACTTTTTAAGGCTGAGGCTCCACATTGTGGAAACGCAACTTTTTCTGTTGCAGATTTTCTTGCATTTTTTTGAACCAAAGCCAAGAATGGCTACAAAAGGAAAGGAAAATATATTGGAAGCTCTTACACTTTTACCTTCTGCTCAATCCATTCCTAGCTTTGGCTCAAAAAACTGCAACAAAATCTGCAACAAAAAAAGCTGCGTTTCCGCAACGTGGGGCCTCAGCCTAAAATAGTTATTCCTCTCCATTACGGTAATTTTTATTTTGTATGGTGTCGTCGGGGGTGGGGCTAGAACCTGTAATAAGGAGGTGTTTTTGACGTATTATTTAATTAATTTTTTAAATTATTTTATTACATTTTTTTTTTTTTTTTTTTTTACATTGTGTCCCTATAAGGTCATAATAGACCTTTGGAGATATCCAATCACTTTTTTTTTTTTTTTTTGGGGGGGGGGGGAGGCTAATAAGGAATACAGCCTCCTGCCCGTTACTATAGAGCTGATCTATTACAGACTCTGATCCTGGCGGATCACGTGACCGCCGGGTTAGAGAGGAGCGGCTCCCATAGCTGTATACACAGCGATTGGGATGGCAGGGACGGTAATAAACCTTCCCTGCCTTCTCTCTGGGAGCTCCGGCTGAAGTTACAGACGGCTCCCTATTTTAGCAGCTGCATGATTTTGTGCAGCTGCTGAAAACTGCAAGGACGTACCGGTACGTCCTTGTAGAACTAGACAACCACCTTCCGGACGTATATATCCAATGGGCGGTCTGGAAGTGGTTAATCAGATTAGGTTTCCGCTCTTCGGGTCCCCAAGTGGTACAGAAGAATGGAAACCCAGGCGCAGATGAGAACCTAGCATCAGAGACCATTAGCAGAAAAACTGATAGGCCATCAAGTATGAAGGATTATACAGTCATAGAACAGACCAGCAAGACACTGCAGATATTTTAACTTTTCATGAAAACTCAGGTATCCTTTAAAGTGTACCTCCAGTTATAAACAACTTTTCATAAATGAATAGTATAGGTGAATATAAGAAACTTTGTAATATATCTTATTAAGGAGATCTGTTTCCTTCATCACTTATTCGGTTGCTCTCCAACTCTTCAGCCTGTTTGTTTACATAGTATCCATAGCTGTATCCATCTCACATAAAGAACTCTATGGAGATGGGAGGGGAAGGAGGAGGATGTTAATTGATTTATTACCTATTATCTCTAGCATAGCAGCATTAAGAGAGCTCCCCCTCAATCACAAAGTAGCAGAGTGTAGCAGCAGCAGATATCTTTGTGTGTCTTCCAGCAGCCTCTTTCCATCCCTCACTTCTCCATAGACTAATATTACAAAAGCAACTCAGCTTGATAAACGGAGAAGGCAACATATTTGTTAAATAAGATATATTATAAAGTTTGTTATTTTCATCTGTATTATTCATTTCTGAAAAGTTTTTTTTTTTTTTTTTTTTTTTAATAAGTGCAGGAACACTTTAATGAACATCGTTCTGCTACTAGAAATTCCAGAGAAAAGAGGAGGAGGTACAACAAAAAGATGTAAAAGGTAGTCAGAAGTATGGTGAGACAGGTGCAGCAAGACTTATTTTTGAAATGGGGCATAAAGTATTTGATCTTAAGTGGCTGATTTTGGGTCAAGTAGAGCAGTGGTCCCCAACCTTTTTTGCACCAGGGACCGGCTTTAAGCAAGATAATTTTTCCATGGCCCGACAGGGCGGGTTGGGGTGGGGCTTTGGTCATATGGGGGCGGGGTTATGGAGGGGTTTGGATTTTGGTGCATACTTATCATTTAATTATGACATTTATAATGTGAATGTGACTCAACTCACCATAGATTCAGAATGAGTAGGAGTATCGGGCTTGTTTCCCTGGATCAGTAGGAGCACCGGGCTTGTTTCCCTGGATCAGTAGGAGCACCGGGCTTGTTTCCCTGCATCAGTAGGAGCACCGGACTTGTTTCCCTGGATCAGTGGGAGCAGCGGGCTTGTTTCCCTGGATCAGTGGGAGCACCGGGCTTGTTTCCCTGGATCATTGGGAGCACCGGGCTTGTTTCCCTGGATCAGTGGGAGCACCGAGCTTGTTTCCCTGGATCAGTAGGAGTACCGGGGTTGTTTCCCTGGATCAGTAGGAGCACTGGGCTTGTTTCCCTGGATCAATAGGAGCACCGGGCTTGTTTCCTTGGATCAGTAGGAGCACCGGGCCTGTTTCCCTGGATCAGTGGGAGCACCGGGCTTGTTTCCCTGGATCAGTGGGAGCACTGGGCTTGTTTTCCTGCAAAACGGTCCCATCTAGGGGTGATGGGCAACAGTGACACCCAAAGTGTGTTCCTTATGTCCAGTCTACTCCGTAATCTCGTTTTTGCTTTTGTCATTGCAGAAAACCCAGTTTCACAAAGAAGATGCCCACTAGCATCCAGAGCTCCTCCCCCTCCAACTCGCAGAACATACAGCTAGCAGGAGTGGAAAGAGGGCTGGACACATATGACGTTCTTGTCCCTGCTCCAAATTCTGCAAGTAGAGTAGAAGCAGTGTACATTGAGCCTCAGTGTACAGCACTGCTACTTGGCAGCGCTATACACCAAACAGCGCTGTAGACTAGGGGGTGCTGGCGGAACCTTGGTGTACAGCGCTGTAGACCAGGTCCCCGCCAGGAGCTATGCCAGGAGCCACGACACTGTGGCCAGATCGCCAACCCGCACCACCACGCCCCACATAATATGCCGTGCCGGGAGCCACGTCTACTGAGGCCAGCCCGCCGCCCAGCGAACCGGCAAAAAACAATGGCCTGATCCTGATCCATGTATCGGTGGTTGGGGACCCCTGTGGTAGAGGGACACAATGCAGAACAAATAAAACATAGGTTACTACAAAAATAATTTTATTGGTTTTTTTTTGTTTTTTTACATTAGGGATAATGCAATCTAATGGATTCAATGAACAATTTGAAGGTGTTTTTGTAGTTGTGTACAGCACTGGATTGGAGGTTAACAAAAAAAAATATCTTGGGTAGGATTACATATAGAGATACAGTACAGACCAAAAGTGTGGACACACCTTCTCATTCCAAGAGTTTTCTGTATTTTCATGACTATAAAAATTATAGATTCACACTGAAGGCATCAAAACTATGAATTAACACATGTGGAATTATATACTTAACAAAAAAGTGTGAAACAACTGAAAATATGTCTTATATTCTAGGTTCTTCAAAGTAGCCACCTTTTGCTTTGATTACTGCTTTGCACACTCTTGGCATTCTCTTGATGAGCTTCAAGAGGTAGTCACCTGAAATGGTCTTCCAACAGTCTTGAAGGAGTTCCCAGAGATGCTTAGCACTTGTTGGCCCTTTTGCCTTCACTCTGCGGTCCAGCTCACCCCAAACCATCTCGATTGGGTTCAGGTCTGGTGACTGTGGAGGCCAGGTCATCTGCGTAGCACCCCATCACTCTCCTTCTTGGTCAAATAGCCCTTACACAGTCTGGAGGTGTGTTTGGGGTCATTGTCCTGTTGAAAAATAAATGATGGTCCAACTAAATGCAAACCGGATGGAATAGCATGCCGCTGCAAGATGCTGTGGTAACCATGCTGGTTCAGTATTCCTTCAATTTTGACAGTGTCACCAGCAAAGCACCCCCACACCATCACAGCTCCTCCTCCATGCTTCACGGTGGGAACCAGGCATGTAGAGTCCATTCGTTCACCTTTTCTGCGTCGCACAAAGACACGGTGGTTGGAACCAAAGATCTCAAATTTGGACTCATCAGACCAAAGCACAGATTTTCACAGGTCTAATGTCCATTCCTTGTGTTCTTTAGCCCAAACAAGTCTCTTCTGCTTGTTGCCTGTCCTTAGCAGTGCTTTCCTAGCAGCTATTTTACCATGAAGGCCTGCTGCACACAGTCTCCTCTTAACAGTTGTTGTAGAGATGTGTCTGCTGCTAGAACTCTGTGTGGCATTGACCTGGTCTCTAATCTGAGCTGCTGTTAACCTGCGATTTCTGAGGCTCGTGACTCGGATGAACTTATCCTCTGCAGCAGAGGTGACTCTTGGTCTTCCTTTCTTGGGGCAGTCCTCATGTGAGCCAGTTTCTTTGTAGCGCTTGATGGTTTTGGCCACTGCACTTGGGGACACTTTCAAAGTTTTCCCAATTTTTCGGACTGACTGACCTTCATTTCTTAAAGTAATGATGGCCACTCGTTTTTCTTTACTTAGCTGCTTTTTTCTTGCCATAATACAAATTCTAACACTCCATTCAGTAGGACTATCAGCTGTGTATCCACCTGACTTCTGAACAACACAACTGATGGTCCCAACCCCATTTATAAGGCAAGAAATCCCACTTATTAAACCTGACAGGGCACACCTGTGAAGTGAAAACCATTTCAGGCGACTACCTCTTGAAGCTCATCAAGAGAATGCCAAGAGTGTGCAAAGCAGTAATCAAAGCAAAAGGTGGCTACTTTGAAGAACCTAGAATATAAGACATATTTTCAGTTGTTTCACACTTTTTTGTTAAGTATATAATTCCACAGGTGTTAATTCATAGTTTTGGTGCCTTCAGTGTGAATCTACAATTTTTAAAGTCATGAAAATACAGAAAACTCTTGGAATGAGAAGGTGTGTCCAAACTTTTGGTCTGTACTGTATATATAGATACAGTATATATATATATATCCAAATACTATATTTATATATAGTATTCAGATAAATTGGTATTTGACTTTTTTATGTCCGGTGTATAGATTGATGGCTTTCTGGTGGGAGGGCATGTGTAAATTATGCTAAAAAGGGTCTGTCCAGGCAAAAAAAATAATGTTTTTAAATCGGCTGGGGGCGGTGAAAAAAACTGGACCCAGCACGGTCCAGTCCTGCTGGTCCATTGTTCTTTTTTTTTTTTTGTCTGGCCAAATTCTTTAAGGAGTTGATGTACTTGGTTAATACATAAGTACTATAAAAGTCCCTCCTGCTGTAGTATTGAAACTATCCAGGGAGTAATCTTTCACAATAGTTTGGATGCACATGCTTGACAAAGGGGTTTATTCCCCAAGACACAGCAGGTTGCGGAAAGCCATATGTCACATGTTGCTCCACTCTATCTCTCTATCACAGACTACACAGATGCACAGGATATGAACGCCCTCAGGAAGAGTTGACTCTGGACACGTGAGCTTATATATTTGCACACTGGAATGGATATTATCTTATTGTGATTTTTGTGAATATTTATAAAGTGCTGTTTTAATGGGGATATATTTTATTAAAGAAGTTGCTACTTATTAAATCCAGGTTATGATGCAGCTAAAAAGATCCCCGACACAGAAGAAAAATCTGAGCACAAACAGGAAAGCTGCTTACTGTCTATGACTAACATCCCATCAGCAAGAACACAGGTAGCTAGTCAGTAGTAGATACAAATACCCAGTAAGCTCTCCTTACATTGTAGAAGTTGCAGAATCCTCTCAGTGCCTGCAGTGTACAGGAAACACTGTGTACAGACATGTAGAAGCTGTGAGAAGAATCAACCCCTCCCCTCTCCAGTCACTAAGTGAAGAGAGACCAGCCCCTCCCAGTCCACTCACTGTAAACACGTCTTGATTTTGAAGGTATCTATGGACAGACCTTCTCTAGTAACAGGGAGTTTAACAGCAAATTAGCTAGAAGAGAGACACCTAGTGTCAGTAACTTTAGAGAGGTTTTCAGGCAGAAAACAGCAACATTTTTAAATAAAGTGCATTACAGTTTGGTCCATAATCACATGTTCTAATAAATTAGACTAAGTTGTCTGAAAAGTTAGCAGTCATTTAAAGTATATGAGGAAAAATCTGTGCCGTATACTGTAAACTACAGGGCGGATTCCAATTAAAATCAATGGGACAAGTATTTTAGCACAAGAATATTCATCAAAATCCAGATATCACACAGTGGACAACAATTTTATTACATCACTGTATAATAGTTTAGGCAAAACCATACAAATATTTTATTTTCTGAAATTCAGCAGGAAAACTGCTTCACGTCTTTGAATTTATAATGTGGAACTAGATCTTATTTCATGGTTAAACATTTCCCACATTCCGAACATGGAAACGGCTTCTCCCCTTTGTGGATTCTCTGATGCTTAATAAAATCTGATTTATGGGTAAAATATTTTCCGCAGTGTGAACATGAATATGGCTTCTGTCCTGTGTGCGTTTTCTCATGTCTCATAATATCCGATTTATGCATAAAACGCTTCCCACATTCCGAGCATGAGAACGGCTTCTGTCCTGTGTGGCTTCTCTGATGTTTAATAAGAGAGGATTTCTGGGTAAAACACTTCCCACATTCCAGACATGGATATGGCTTCTCTCCTGTGTGAGTTCTCTCATGTTTAACAAGAGCTGATTTCTGGGCAAAACATCTCCCACATTCCATACAGGAAAATGGTTTCTCTCCCGTGTGAATTCTTTCGTGTTCAACCAGAACAGATTTTTGGGTAAAGCATTTCCCGCATTCTGAACAGGAATATGGCCGCTCATCATTGTGAGTCCTCTTGTGTATGGAAAGACTTGAGTTGTGCTTAAACAGTTTACCACATTCAAGGCATGGAAATATTTTATCTCTGCTGAGACCGCCATTTTGATCAATAGAGGGCTCTCCGCTTTGAAGAATTACGGATATATTAGCATTAACCAGTGGTTTATCAAATGTATTATGGCCCGTATTGTCTTCTACTCCATAATGTGTAGATAAAAGAAGATGCCTCTTTAAGTTATCTGCCGGGAGAAAAAAAAAGATTTCATTATTTTCCATGACACACTGAATATTATAACATTTTTACTGAAGCTTCCCATCACACAAGACCTTCCTGATATTGTGATAAAATTACTATTACGACCAGAAATTTTACCACAGTAGTGTATAAAATGAATTGTATGTGCAGTAGTTAAAGGGAGCCTGTCAACAGGGTGATACCCTTAAGTTCCTTTTACTTGGGTTGTTATTGGTTCACATTATGGCCATCCTATCTGCCCATGTAAAGGACCCTTACATTTGAGAATCATCCTATACGTGAATACATCCCAAGGTGCAAATCATGGGATCAACTAAAGATGGTTGTCTGGAAGAGTTGTTTAGACCAGTGAAGAATTTTTGGGATTTGCTGTGGTACAAGAAGATGTTGCAGTTTGAGAACATGGAAGAAGGATTACAACAGAACACCTATTGGTGGCAGCATCATCCCATGGAAGAGATCAGGGTTTGGGTGCTGCCAGGATGACTGCTGGAATATACTGGTGGCCTCTCTAGCTTCGAGGTTTACAGGTTGGTAGGCAAGGGTTCCAGCGGCTGTACATGAAGACTCATGATCTCCTACAACTTCCCTATAGACATGCACGGTAGGCTCAGATGAGAGAGTTGTAAGCCACTGCCAAATTTATCTTCCCATGAACAATTGGTTTGGATAGTTATAATCCAACTGCCTGGTCGATATCTTCCCCGACATCTGCGGTTAGGATATTTGGAGGACCATAGACATTAGATGGTTAGTAGGTTCAGTCAACATGTAATTCTTATGGGCTACTTAAGTGCCAAGCAGGGAGAGATTTGAAAATATCAGGTTAGCTACAATACAAGAAAATATTTGACAGGACTGAAAACCCACCTAGATACTAAACCCAAAACTTAAGTGGTCACTGACACTTCAAACTGTGCATAAATGAATATTAAAGAAACTTTGTAATATATCTTATCAGAGAGAAATGCCTCTATCTGCTCTTATCAGGCTGTTACCTTGCTCCTTCCCTCTGCTAAAACGACTTTCACTCTGAAAATTACTGCTCTGGACTGCAGGTCACATGACTCATGCCTATACAAGTTTATGGAGAGTGGAGTGGGTAGGAGTGAGCAGGAAGTTCAGGAGGTAAATAGAAAAAAGACAGGCTTAGTCTGGAGCTGAACAGAAACTTTCTTTCACAACCAAAGCACTTTACTCATATCAGTACATTTCAGTACTTCTCCATATATGTTCTGCATGGTCCTGGGGCTGTTTCTAAGTGAGAAAGAAAGTTATGGAGCAGATTCTCCTCTATTTAGCTGCTCAGTATGTGTGCTGGACTTGAGGAGGTGACTAAAGTTTTTATGTTTTTTACAAAACTCGGCCAACGCCTATAACACAAGGGTATCCAGCCACTGCTGCAGGTATCTGTGGGGCACAACAATCTCATTTTCCAAATTATTAGGGCAGCAGACATTTGTGACACAATAATTCCTGTGCGACCTCCTTTGTCCATGTCACCCGAATGCAGTCCGTCCAGGGTGCTAGTGGTGTACTCATTCCACAGGGTTCCTTTATTTATATCAATAAAAGGGGCTGTACATGATAAACATGGCTGCTTTCTTCCATATACTAAATCCCCCTATAGGTTGCATCTGGTATTGCAGGATGTCTCATTTGACATAAGTAGGACATAGATACAACTTGATGTGTCACTGTTTTGGAAGACAGAAGTAATTTTTCTCTAAGGCCTCATTCACACAGCTGTATTCCGCTCAGTATTTTGCATCAGTGTTTGTAGGCCAAAGACAGGATTGAGTCCAGAACATAGAAAAGGTGCAGATCTTTCCTTCAGTAGATTTCTGGTTTACTGAAGCAAAATACTGAGCAGAATGCTGCAGTGTGAACACAGCCTAATCCCTTGCAATCCCTTTAATGCATTCTAATATGACAAAATGCTGTTTCTATGGTGGGTCGGAACTGTACAGTACAGTAATTGGAACTGCATATAAGGGCATGTTCACATAATGTATTATACGTGACTGAAAATTCTGGTTTGTATTTCATTTTTGTCAAGTGTATTTTGACTGCCTCCTATTAGTTGTGAAATTTCACTTTTATTTTGTTACGTAAAAATATAAATTGTATGAACTATGGCGCATATTTCCCATTGGGTTCAATGGGCCGCTGCTTGGAGACGTATTTTGGTGGATAATACAATTATTTGCTAAGACAATATTCCATTAACTGCTGGTTCCTAACATTTCTGGTGGGTCATAGTAAATGACAGATGTTTTGATTGGTCGGTCAGGGTGCTGTTGCCCCCCACCAACCACTGAAAAGAAGAGAAATGCAGACTCAGCTTAAAACGGACTCAGGGGTGTAACTAGTGAAAACCGGGCCCATAGCAAACTTTTGATTTTGGTCCCCACACAGTATAATGCCCCCTATACCGAGCCCTGATATGGATTACGGTCCCCATGCAGTATATTGCCTCCTTTACGGACCACTACACATTAATTGCCCCCTTTACCGCTCAGACCACAAGGTATACTGCATCTTTAATGTTCCCCATACAGTAAGTGGCCCTTTTGCTCGCCCCCATACAGCAAATGCCCCCTTTACAGGTCTCACAGAATAACGTTAGGCTGCTACCTGCTGGATGACTCCATCCCCACACCTGCTCAAGGCCTCTTCCACTTCAGCTCCAGGTTCTTGCTCTATATTATGTCACGACGCCACACAGCATCAGGATGCAAAGGACGGAAGTTGTTCAGTACCGGGATGTAATGTGTGGCATCCCCTGGAGGCCGGAGCGGAGAAAGCCATGGGAAGGAGCAGAGATGGTAAGTAAATATTGGCCATTACCTACTGGATTACTTCAGCAGGTAACAGCCACCTATTAAAGAATAAAAAAAAAAGGCAGTGGGGGTTCGGGTCCCCAATGCCACAAGCTTGATGGCAGCTTCTACGGCTGCTATGGTGGTAGCTCCACCAATGGATGGACTGATACAGTGTTCTGACCCATACACTGCTAACCCCTTCTACCCAAAACAAGCCAATCCAGTCGAAGGGGCATAGGACAAGATGCAGTGTTTTTGCCCTTTGTTGCAGCAATCAGTGGGGGTCTGAAACTGCAGTAAAAGTGAGTCCAATCGGAAAAAACCTTTTTATTCTTAGCAGTAAATTCTGTATTCTACGAGATGAAATCCGCACGTAACACCATGTAAATGATTAGAACGTAATAAACCTCACAAAAAGTGCAAAGATCTTTATTACATAATGATAGAATGACTTATACAAAAACTGTATTCAACAAATGATCTTTACGAGTAGTGTAAGGCTGGTCATATCCATTAGATAGCTAGACTAACAGCAATTGCTCCGACACTTGCATTCTTGGCTCTGCTCAGTGTGCATGTGTTCTGAATATAAAGAGGGTAGAAAGCCGCTGCCACACATCTCTGGCTACTGTTGACAGATGTAGCCAAGTTTATCACAACTTAAATAGTTACTATAACTCAACTTTTTTCCATTTCTTTTAATGGCTGTTGTTTTGAGTTTCACGTTGCAGCAAGTTATCAGATTCAAGTTCACTATGGCTATATCTGTATATTCCCCAAGAAGAGAAGGATCGGATAGGTCAAACTCCCACCAAAATAGGCAGGTTTGGCCAACGTTAAAGGGGTTTCCCAAGACAGCAATGTATCACCTATCCATAGGATAGGTGATAAAGTGCCTGATCAGACCATTCAGAGCCCCACCAGTCATGAGAAGGGTGGTCCCATCTTCCCACTTTGAATGGAGTGGCGGTGCAGCATGCACACTGCCATTTCATTCAAAGCCAATGGGACTGATAAAGATAGCCAAGTACAACATTTGGCTATCTCTGACAGTCCCATAGTGTTTGAATAGAGCAGCGGCGTGCATGCTCGACCATTACTTTAGTTAAATAGGGGACATTGGAGCCCCCTGTGGATAGGTGATAAGAGAAATCCTTTTATCTAATGTGTATGGCCACCTTAAGAGAATATGATGTATGGTATCAACTGGCTTTATGCCAAAACATTCCTGATCCTATGAACATGAGGACAACTTCTCCCTTTTGTGGGTTTTCTGGTGTTTATTAAAAGACGATTTATGTGTAAACCCTGCCCCACACTGCAGACATGAATATGGCTTCTCCCCTGTGTGGATTCTCTGATGTTCAATTAGAATCGATTTCCGAGCAAAATGGTTCCCACATTCTGAGCATGAAAATGGCTTCTCTCTTGTGTGAATTCTCTGATGAGTAACAAGAATTGACTTGTGGGCAAATGTTTTCCCACACTCCAAGCATGAAAATATCTTCCCCAGTATATGTATCCTACGATGTTCAACAAGAGTTGCTTTCCGAGTGAAACGTTTCCCACATTCCAAGCACGAAAATGGCTTCTCCCCTGTGTGGGTTCTCTGATGTTCAACAAGAACGGACTTCTGGGCAAATTTCTTTCCACATTCTGAGCACGAATATGGTCTCTCGCCTGTGTGGACTTTCTCATGTTCGTGAAGCACTGATTTCTGTGCAAAACATCTGCCGCATTCTGAACATGAGAACGGCTTCTCCCCTGTGTGAATTCTCATGTGTGTCTCAAGATGATGTTTGCGTGAAAAACACTTCCCACATTGTAAACATGAAAACGGTTTCACCCCCGTGTGAATTTTCTGGTGTCTCTCGAGATGATGTTTGCGCGAAAAATATTTCCCACAGTCTGTACATGGAAACAGCTTGTCGTCAGTGTCATCTGTATAATGTCCAACAAGAGTAGACTTTTGAAGTAGACATGTCCCACCACACTGTGATCGTCCAGCACTAGGAGTCCACTGGTCTAGGGTAAGACCCAAGTTCTTTGTAAACTCTTTCCTACATTCAGTACATGGGGCAATCCCCCATAGCTCTCGGCCGTGAAGGAATGGGGATATTTTGGGGCCAGTCTGGGGTTCTCCATATTTATCTTGGTGGACACCAGGATCTGGAAATAAAATAATATGTCCTTCTGGGTTCCTGGCGCAGTCATCTGCTGGAGAAAAAAATACTTTTAAAATGTTATTCTGAATCTTTTTTAACAATCCTACTGACAGTTTCCCACACAAGACAGTCATTCTTGTGTATGAAGGCAAACACTATATCTATACCTCTACTAGGAAAAAAAAACCCCTGAAAATATCAGATTTAGCAGAATTATTAACATGACGTAACTGAAAACCTTAACGCGTGCCTATTGTTTCCAGTGACATTTCAAGAGAAGCTGGTGTGTGTACACAACGAGTAACACTATATCTGGTCATTATATGACTTGTATTTTGCAGTTTTCCTCTCTGTAACTTGCAGTTCTCCCTGAACTGGCGGGTGGAGACTTGTTGCTATAAACTGCACGTGGTGAGTAGAGAAGAACCTGCTCCATAACTGTCTCTCACATAGAAACAGTCACAGGGCCATGCAGAACATATACAAAGGATAACAACCTGTACTGATGTGAAAAAGTACTTGGGCTATGATAGAAACTTCTTTTTTAAGTTCAATAATGACGGAGCCTGTGTTTTTGCTTCTTTCTCACCCCTCTCTCTCCCTCCATGAATTTCTATAGAAATAGTCCATCTCAAGACAGAAACTGCAGAGTTCTCAGAGTGAAATTCAATTTAGAGGGGAAAAGCCTGATAATAGCAGAAAGAAGCATTTTTCTCTGCTAAGATATATTACAAAGTTTCTAATATACACTTATACTCCTGATTTATGCAAAGTTTGTTGAACTGACACTAACCATATACACTTGTAAAATACGTTATATTCCAAATTAAATACAGAAGGAACAAGGGCAACAAATGCAGCAGTGTAAATAAGCACTAACCACGGCCAAATGTGAGCGCAGAAAGTTACAATGCCCTCAAAAAATCCATAAAAAACAAAAAAAAAGAATCAAGATGTTTATATGGAGAGGAAAATGGGAAAATCTCCAAGGGAGGCGAAGGAAATGTCTGGAAAAAAAAAAAAGATTTGGTATAGCTCTTCCCAATTTAAAAAGGGGTTTCTAGGATTTTTTTTTTTTTTTTATAACCTATCCTTAGGATAAGCCAAAAATATCCAATTGGTCCAGCCCCTGCACAGATCAGCTGTTCAATACTGCATCTGATCCCCATATTATGCAGTGCACAGAGCCAGAGGCAGATGACTCCATACACTGTATAGGTGTTACTGCATCTTAGCTCCCATTGACATACAGAGATTAGATGCAGCCCCGAACAGCTGATCCATGCGGAGACCAGTTGTCCGCCCCTCAGCAATCAGATATTTATAGCCTATCCTATGGACAGGCTATTAAAATAAAGGGGAGGTCTGCTCAATATTAAAGAATTATAAAAGTTCCTTTGGGTATGATCCAACCTATCACATGGCAGAACTAATGTAGTCCTCCTTATGATGACATGACATCCTGCCTGCCAACCACAAGAATTTCTTTTAGGCAAACTCCAACCCCTCAAAAAGCCTGCGCCCCTCATGTCCAACTTACTGACACTCTCCAGCTATCCCCACTTCCTGACACTGTTAGCCCTCTCCCCTTTGCAGAAAGGGTCAAGGTCCCTGTTCCTAAGAGCCTGCTATGTAGCTCTCTGTCAAAAATAGTACTTTGCATTTCTACGTTTCACAACATGTTATTCTCAGAGGGATCTCAGATAACTCAGGAGTAGAATCGTGAAATCTTTAAGAAATTCAGTGTAGTGAATAGAAGTCTCTGGCTGACGTTACTACTGCGAGGCGCCATTGTTTCCATCCGGGGGGTGCAGTCCCTTGTTCAGTCCAGGAAACCATCAGGTGATCCGACTTCTTCTTTAGTCTTCTGGTTTATGTAGTTCAGCTGACTTGTCCTTCCTTTTGCGCTGGTGGCTGGGGTCTTGTGAGTCTGATGGCATCTACAAAGCAACTTTCCTGTGTCTTTTTTCAGATGTGAGATCCATCAAGCTTTTATACTGCCGTTCCTCTTAATGTTTTTTTTTTTTTGCCTTTTTTAATTAATATTACAGAGCACAGAATGTTACAGTGATGAGTATATCCAATATCACATATACAAAGAAATAATGGTATAACCTCAATGGAAGTCCATATAGACGGCAAAATCCCTTTCCCTACATGCTTTGCAAAAGCACCACATAACCGCGTCTTCCAAAGTAATAATAATTAAATAAACATTATAACAACTTCCAGTGTCATTTCCCATTATCATGTCGCCCCGAGGGCCGGCCCACTCCAGCTCCTATCTAGGTTCCTCTAGGTATATCAATCATTACATTACCTAACAATGAGGACTTAAAGGGGTTGTCCGGAATAAACTAAAACTTTAACACTAAGCTAAACCCCCGCCTAACGTCTAATTTACTCCCTTTAAAAAAAGTATATTTAACCATATCTCAGGCGCATTTTCTGATTTCCTGGTGACGTTCCGTTTCGCTGTTTCCGGAGACGGGAGGTTACCAGTACTCATCTCCCCAAACCCCCGTCCTCATCATACTCACCAATGCTCACGTCCTCTTCTTCTGCTGGGCGTCGCTTCCTTCACAAGGGATCCGGAGCCGGCGCCTGCGCAATAGAACGCCGGCAGAGGCGAAGAGAAGCAGCGTAGTATTGCGCATGCGTGGTAGGCCCGCTGCTTCTGCCGGCGTTCAGTTGCGCAGGCGCCAGCTCCCAGGTGCAGGCAGAAGAGGGGACAGCGGCACCAATGAAAGTCATCTCCAGGATGAGAAGACAGGTAAGTATGATGGGGTGGGGAGGGGGTTGGGGGTCTGAGTTAGCTAGGTGGGTAGGGCTAGTAGTCCATGGGCTAGCTAGGGAAACAGGGGGGGGTTGTGAGGGGGGGGATCTGAGTAAACTGCAATGCATCAAGGTAGTTGTACGCTAAGACAGCAGGAAGCTACCCATGTAAACAAATGCAGAGGATACCAGGAGCTCCCATAGACAGCCAGAAATCACTCAAAACACTGCTAAAGGTATTTGGGTGCATTTATTAACCCATTGGTAGCACTAACAGACCTTTTTTAAAAATAATTTTTTTGCCCGGAAAACCCCTTTAATGTTTGTGGAACAAATTGTGATTTGTAATGGTATCATTTAATATTCCGTACGATGTACTGGGACTTTCTTACGTGCTTTGTTTTTACAACGTTCACTCTGCAGCCAAAATGACATGTCACCTGCATTCTGTACAATTTTGGGGATACCACATTTTAACCCCTTTAAAAAATAATTTTTTTTAACTTTTTTTTATATTTCTGTGTACAGGAATGCATAAGACGTCTTTTTTTGCGGGGCCAGATGTACTTTTTATTCGCTTTTTATTCAAATTTTTATGGGAGGCGAAAAAAACAGTGGTTTGGTTCTTTTGATTTTTTTTTTTTTTTTTTTTGCTACGGCGTTTCGCCATATGGGAAGAAGATTTTACATTTTTGTAGATTAGGTAATTTTGGAGACGGGGATGTATAGTTCATGTTTGTTTTTGTCTAATTAGTTTTATTTAAAATCTATGGAAAGGAAGGAGATTTGAATTTTTACTTTTTTTTTACTTTTGTTTTTAAACTATTTTATGAGGAGAAATCACAGATGGTGTAAATAGGATCCTACAGAGTAAAAACACAGAAGAGGAATCCCTCAAAAAATACAGATAAAAATAAAACATAACCTTTATTAATAGAACATAAAAAAGGGGGACAAACGGCGTGAATACAAAGATGAAGGGGTGTGATCATGAGAGGATCTATTTATCGGTAACTCATAACCAGCCAATCAATCTACAAAGACCAATGACTACAATAATGTAAAATAGTCAGGTCCAATTTACTGATGTGAACACCCCAGTATATGAAATACAAGTATGGGACATCTGAGGCAGGGGCTGCTCATATAGAAGCATATAGAGAGAGGAACTCATGAAATCCCTCTCACACCCTGGTGTCAGAGCAAACTGCAAATAGAATTATATTCCGCAGTAAAATTATGTGGAGCACAAGCTCTCAGCCACTGCAGCGCTCAGGTACCTAAGTACGCCAGTGACATAAGCTCCAATCAATGGCTATGTCTCCGCAAACATAACACCTAAGTCCCTGAGATAGCTGGAGATATTGAGCTTCTAATAAATAGTGATAGCTCAGGTAACAATTGGCTATTAAAGGGGCATTCCCATGAACATGACCATATCTATATTTGTAGATAATTAAAAGTTAAACATTTTTGCAAATATAAGTGGTTATAAATTCTGCAGAGTTTTAAAGTTTTTCCCTAACTATCTATATGGTAACAGTCTGTTGTCTTGATTGGTTGCTAATGGACACGACCACGAATGCAAAAACTTTCTATGGTCTGAGACTTATAAAAAACCCAGCCATAATCTTCTTATTGTAGCTGTGTTATCAGGCAGGGACACTACATGTATGAGAAGATATCCTGGCCACAATAAGGAAATCATGGCTGATTTTCTGACCTTAGAAAGGTCCTGCATTCATGGTCGTATCCATTGGCAACCGATTAAGACAACAAGACTGTGACCACAAGATATTTAGCGAAAATCTTTAAAACTCTGCAAAATGTTTAATTATTTATATTTGCAAAAATGGTAAACTTTTAATTATCTACAAATTTAAAAATGGTTATGTTCATGGGAATACCTCTTTAAGTACCAAGGCCCACCATCAGGGCTCCGGGAACGGCGGTTTTTACTGCCATTATCTGGGCTTTTTGGGAATTGTTTTTCTCCTGCAATCTAATAGACTCCTGATAGTCTAGAATACTGTCTAGTGAAACGCGTAGAGTCGCTACTATCTGAGTTATGAATCATTGTTACCTGAGCTATTACCATCTAATAGAAGCTCAATGCCTGCAGCTAAATCAGGGACTTAGGTGTTATACTTGCTGAGACATAGCCATTGATTGGAGCTTATGTTACTGGCTTACCTAGGTATCTGAGCGCTGCAGTGGCTGAGAGCTGGTGCTTCACATAATTGTGCTGTGGAATATAATTCTATTTGCAGTTTGCTCTGACACCAGGGTGTTCTATTTGCTGGGGCAGATATACCTGGGAGATCCAGTGCCTCCAGCGGCCCTGGGTATCTGAGCACTTCCTAAATCTACTTGTATTGTGCCCATAGGAGCCTGCCAGAAATAGAGGCCTCAGGCACTAAGAAAGTAAGACTGAGATCCCTAGTTCAACATTGGGAGATATAAGGAGGGCGACATCACATCCACACTTACTTACAGTCTGTTTATGTTAGTGGGTTGCCCATATTATCTTTAAAGACCTGGCATCCGTCCTACTATTACAGCCAGGGTCGGACTGGCCCACCGGGGAACCGGTGAATCCACCGGTGGGCCCCGAGCCCCGACTATTAGTCCTCATGTCATGGGGGCCCGATCGGGATCCTGACCATCCCGATCGGGCCCCTGACCACGGGGCCCGCGTCCAGCTGGAGATGGCTGGGGCCCCGGACCACTATGATAGCGGTCGGGGAAAGCCTGGCTCCCCGACCGCTATACATACTGTTATTGAAAAGGGACACTGGCATATTGCAGGCCTCTTTCCAATAGATGGCAGCCCAGGAGAGATGACTGAAAATAATAAATACATATTCTCACCTCTCCTGGGCGCAGCGTCCTCTCCAGCGCTCCTCCGTCATGTGACTGAGGCCTGTGATTAGGCCCCGGCGGTCACCTGGGGGCGCGACCGCGTAATGACGTCAGTGCGCCCCCACGTGACCGCTGAGGCCCAATCACAGGCCTCAGCAGCGTCGTCGGAAAAGGGCCTGAAGACGCTGAAGACGACAGGATGGAGCGAGGATGCCAAGGAAAGGTAAGGCAAGGTGAGTATGAGAGTATAATAATAGCACTGAAGCGGAGCGGAGGGGGAGCATATAATACTGGGTGGGGGCCACTGTGGAGCTTATAATACTAGGAGGGGGCCACTATGGAGCTTATAATACTGGGTGGGGGCCACTGTGGAGCTTATAATACAGGGTGGGGGCCACTGTGGAGCTTATAATACTGGGTGGGGGCCACTGTGGAGCTTATAATACTGGGTGGGGGCCACTGTGGAGCTTATAATACAGGGTGGGGGCCACTGTGGAGCTTATAATACTGGGTGGGGGCCACTGTGGAGCTTATAATACAGGGTGGGGGCCACTGTGGAGCTTATAATACTGGGTGGGGGCCACTGTGGAGCTTATAATACTGGGTGGGGGCCACTGTGGAGCTTATACTCCATACAGTGGCTCCTTCATTTTTTTTTTAATTACGCAGGGGCAGGTGAAAAAAACAAAACAAAAAAAAACCCCCATAAACTTTCTCTCCTGTCCCCAGTGTCTCCCAGCGCAGTTCGGTCCTGCAGTTCTGTTGTTTTCTTCCAGCTGAAGCTCCCCCTGCACGTGACTACCTGTGACGTCACGTGACCCCTGAGGCCAATCAGCGGCCTAAGGGAAGGGACCTGGGACGTCACAGCCAGTGAGGAATTCCGGCAAAAAGAAGACAGCGGAGCTGCAGGACCGGACCGTCCTGGGAGGACACCAGAGCACCGGAGACAGGTGAGTATGTTTAGTATGGTTTTTTTTTTTTTTTTGGGGGGGGGGGGGGGGGGGGGGATTCACCTCTTCCAGACTAATTATAAAAAAGAAAAAAATTATACTGGACAATCTCTTTAAAGTGTGGTTCATTAGGGGGGCCCTGGGGGGTATATTAAAGGGATTGTCCAGGCATAATTTGTTATGGTTTATCCTCAGGATAGGCCATAGATACCTGATCTGTAGGGGGCTGACCCCGGACCGATCAGCTGTATGGAGCCACTTCTGATGCCCGTACTGTACACAATACAGGGCCAGAAGCAGAAAGCTCTGTCCACTGTATATTAGCCGGGCACCTTCACTGTATCTCAGCACTTATTGAAGTCAGTAGGAGCTGAGCTGCAGTGAAGGTGCCGGGCTGCTATACAGCGGATGGAGCTTTCTGCTTCCGGCCCTGTGTTGTGTACAGAACGGGCTCTGGAAGTGGCTCCGAACAGCTGATGGAGCCATGTGTCAGCCCTCTACCAATCAGGTATTTATGGCCTATCCAGAGCATAGGCCATAACAAAGATTAACCCTGGACAACCCCTTTAATATGCCCCACACAGTTTAATGTCCCTCCCCCCACAGGATGTTAGCCCCCATCACTGCTCCACACAATATAATGACCCCATCACTGTTCCCCATACAGTATGGGGGACCAGTGAAGTGACCATAGAAAAATTTGGCCCAGACAACCCCTTAAAAGAGATTGTCCATAAACTGGAGCGACCACTGTGTCGGCCGCCAGGGAGGTGTAAAAATAAGAAAATTTTTAAAAAACATACTCACCTGTCCCCAGCACCCCGTTGTCCCCTGCCTGTGACTGTTCGGTCTCATGGCGGCGCCTCATTTCTGGAAATCCTGTACCTAATTGGTCTTAGCGGTCACATGAGGTGCAGGACTCCCAGCAAGGAGTCGCCGGCATGAGACTGAATGGACACTGGCAGCGGACAACGGAGCGCCGGGGACAGGTGAGTATGCTTTTTAATTTACTTATTTTTTACTTTACACCTCCCGCCAGCTACATGGGTTGCTCTAATTCCTTCGACAACCTCTTTAAAGGATTTATCCATCTTCCTAATATTGATGGCCTGTCCTTAGGATAGGCCATCAATATTACATCTACGATGATACAACAGCCAGGACCTCTGCAGATCAGCTTTTCCAGGACAGTGCGGCTACAGGTAAAGGTAACAATTCTAGGAGCCACGCTGCTTACTTGCCATACAAGGTGTAGCAGTAGGTTTAGGTAGTGCAGTGGTGCACATGGTATAGTGGGTGAGCAGCATGGCTCCCAGCATGTTATTACCTTTAGCCGCCCTGTCTCGGTACCGCTGATCTGCAGGGTTCCTGGCGGTGGGCCCCTAGAAACAATTCCACTGGTGGGCCCTAGACATCCCAGTCCGACACTGATTACAGCGGATGTCGGGAAGGGGTTAAGGTACCAATCTGTGAATTTGAAAGATTTATGTAAAGCCATTTTTGTTTCCAATGGGGTCGTCTGAATAAAGTTTCTTCAGATTAAGCAAAACCGCCTAGTCTGTGAGTCTTAATTCAGGATTATATGCACACCATCCATATTGAATATCCCAAGTATCCTACCCAGAAATAAATTAACGGATGGCGCCTTGAGGGAAATCCAAGTATGAAGTATGGTTTTCCGAGCCCCTGAAGCTAAGATCTATAGTAGGTGTTTATGGTATTTTGGAATTCGCGGAATATGTTTCTGTGAGAATATACCAAAAGAAGTCCATTCTGGGGTCAAACAAAACTGGACTTGTAGTTTCCTCTGGATGTAGTCCTGTATTCTGCTTCTATTCTGCATTTCCACAGGCAGTGTAATAAATCTACCTCAATTGGACGTGTTTGATATCCTCATCAGGGCCTACGTTTTGGGGGGAGAAGTAACCTCTATGCAACATTGTAAACGGCCTTTCTAAATATGTGGCAGTGTGCAATACACTGAGCGCCTTACAATGAGCCATCAGTCAGTCTTCATCTTCAGATCAGTTTACTCTCTGGTCCTCTGAATGGTCTTTGAGCAGGGTCAGACTGGCCCACCAGGGGACCAGTGAATCCCCCGATGGGCCCCGTGCCTTTAGGGGGCACTACCGGACCTCCACTGCCATTTTTTTGATAGGCAGTGGAGGTGCGGTAAGGCCCCCATTCACTTACCTCTCCCCGCTCCAGGCCAGGGCTCACTGTGCGTCGCACATCACGTCGCGATGACATAATGTGCGACACACAGGGCCCAGGCTGCTGCGGGAAGAGGACAGGCCACGAGTAGGAGCGGGGTGAGGTAAGTGATGCTGCCAGGTTCTCCCTGGTTTTGCGATCCGGTTTTAATAACCGGATGGCAAAACCGAGGAGAAATGGCGCTGCCGACCCAGTTCTGATACTACTACAGCAGAAAGCCACAGGCTTCCTGCTCTACTGCTCACAGACTTGTAGGCCACGGGCCCCATTGAGCCTGTGGCTTACAAGCTAAGCTCCGATACTTACCTAACTGTTCTCCGGCGCCTCCTGCTTCTGCCAGCTCCGCACATGACATTTTATCAGTGCGACTTGAGCAAGAAGGGAGCGGGACCGGGGAGCAGACAGGTAAGTAATCATCCAAAACTGCTAAAGGGGGGACCAGTGAAGGGGCTACTGTATGGGCCATTCAGTGGCCCCTTCACTATCCCCCACCCCCATATCTTGGCCCCTGCACTATTCTCCCCACCCTATAGTGGCCGCTGCACTATTCTCCCCCCTATAGTGGCCCCTGCACTATTCTCCCCCCCTATAGTGGCCCCTGCACTATTCTCCCCCCATACAGTGGCCCCTTCACTATCCCCCCCCATATCTTGGCCCCTGCACTATTCTACCCCTCCCATAGTGGCCCCTGCACTATTCTCCCCCACTATAGTGGCCCCTGCACTATTCTCCCCCACTATAGTGGCCCCTGCACTATTCTCCTCCCCCCATAGTGGCCCCTGCACTATTCTCCCCCACTATAGTGGCCCCTGCACTATTCTCCTCCCCCCATAGTGGCCCCTGCACTATTCTCCCCCCCTATAGTGGCCCCTGCACTATTCTCCCCCCCATATCTTGGCCCCTGCACTATTCTACCCCCCCCATAGTGGCCCCTGCACTATTCTACCCCCCCCCCCCATAGTGGCCCCTGCACTATTCTCCCCCCCTATAGTGGCCCCTGCACTATTCTCCCCCCCATATCTTGGCCCCTGCACTATTCTACCCCCCCCATAGTGGCCCCTGCACTATTCTACCCCCCCCCATAGTGGCCCCTGCACTATTCTCCCCCACTATAGTGGTCCCTGCACTATTCTCCTCCCCTCATAGTGGCCCCTGCACTCTTCTCCCCCACTATAGTGGCCCCTGCACTATTCTCCCCCCCATAGTGGCCCCTGCACTATTCTCCCCCCATACAGTGGCCCCTTCACTATTTCCCCCCCATACAGTGTCCCCTTCACTATTCCCCCCTATACAGTGGCCCTTTCACTATTCCCCCATACAGTGGCCCCTTCACTATTCCCCACCATACAGTGGCCCCTTCACTATTCCCCCCATACAGTGGCCCCTTCACTATTCCCCACCATACAGTGGCCCCCTCACTCCCCCCCATACAGTGGCCCCTTCACTATTTCCCCCCCATACAGTGGCCCCTTCACTATTCCCCCCATACAGTGGCCACTTCACTATTCCCCCCCATAAAGTGGCCCCTTCACTATTCCCCCCATACAGTGGCCACTTCACTATTCCCCCCATACAGTGTCCCCTTCACTATTCCCCCCATACAGTGGCCACTTCACTATTCCCCCCCATAAAGTGGCCCCTTCACCATCCCCCCCATACAGTGGCCCTTTCACTGGTCCCCCATACTGTATGGGGACCATTGATGGGGCCATTATATTGGGGGGGCAGTGATGGGGGCTAATATCCTGGGGGACATTAAAGGGGTTATCCAGGATAACTTTTTTTTTTTTTTTTAATTAGGTCGGGGCAGGTGAAAAAAAACAAACAAAACTTACACTTTTGTGCCCATTGTCTCCCAGCGTGGTTCGGTCCTGCACCTCTGTTGTTTTCTTCCCCCTGAACATGACTACCTGTGCCAGTGAGGACTTCCAGCAAAAGAAAACAGTGGAGCCGCAAGACTGGACCCTGCTGGGAAGATACCGGAGCACAGGGGACAGGCGAGTAGGTTTTTTTGGGGGGAGGGGGGTGTTTTTTCACCTCTCCCAGACAAATAATAAAATAAACAAATTAAAAAATTATACTGGACAACCTCTATAAAGTGTGAGGCATTAGGGGGGTATATTAAAGGGGTTGTCCAGGCATAATTTTTTATAGTTTATCTTCAGGATAGGCCATAAATACTTGATTTGTAGGGGGCCGACCCCGGACTGATCAGCTGTATGGAGCCTCTTCTGGCACCCGTCCTGTACACAATATGGGGCCAGAAGCAGAAAGCTCTGTCCACTGTATATTAGCCGGGCACCTTCACTGCATCTTAGCACTTATTGAATTCAGTAGGAGCTGAGCTGCAATGAAGGCGCCGGGCGACTAAACTGCGAATGGAGCTTTCTGCTGTATAGTGTACAGAACGGGCGCCCGAAGTGGCTCTGTACAGCTGATGGGTCCGTGTGTCAGCCCCATACTGATCAGGTATTTATGGCCTATTCTGATCAGTTAACCCTGGACAACCCCATTAATATGCCTCACACAGTTTAATGTCCCCCCATTGGATGCTAGCCCCCATCACTGCTCCCAAACAATATCGTGGCCCCATCACTGTTCCCCATACAGTATGGGGGACTAGTGCAGAGGCCACTGTATTGTGGGCCATTAAAAAAATTTGGCCCAGACAACCCCTTTAAATAGGCTGTGCATAAATTGGAGCGACCGCTGTGGAGGCCAGGGAGGTGTAAAAATTTTAAAAAGAAATGCATACTCACCTGTCCCCAGCACCCCGTTGTCTCCTCCCTGTGTCTGTTTGGTCTCATGGAGGTGCCTCATTTCTGGAAATCCTGTACCTAATTGGTCTCAGCGGTCACATGAGGTGCAGGACTCCCAGCAAGGAGGCGCCGGCACGAGACTGAATGGACACTGGCAGTGGACAATGGAGTATGCTTTTTTTTATTTATCTATTTTTTTTTTAAATTTTACACCTCCTGCTCACCACATGGGTTGCTCCAATTCCTGGGCAACCTCTTTAAAGGATTTATCCATCTTTCTAATATCGATTGTCCTTAAGATAGGCCATCAATATTACATCTGCGGGGGTACAACAGCCAGGACCTCTGCAGATCAGCTATTCCAGGACAGTGCGGCTACAGGTAATGGTAACAATCCTAGAAACCACGCTGTTCACTTGCCATACAGAGTGTACCTTAGTTGTAGTTTAGGTAGTGCAGTGGTGCACATCGTATGGCGGGTGAGTAGCATGGCTCCCGACATGTTATTTCCTTTAGCCGCCGTCTCGGTACATCTGATCTGCAGGGGTCCTGGCAGTGGGCCCCTAGAAACAATTCCACTGTTGGGCCCTAGCCATCCCAGTCCGACACTGTCTTTGAGGATGATTATTCTTACATCCTTTGACGATTGGGAACTCCCGGTTATACAGTGAGAAGGTTATGCTCTAAATAGGATCTCTGACATGTATGACACTGTGAGACTGTGTCACATGACCTTATGATTACGGAGGGACTGTGTTACTATCTTATCTGCATGGGGGCCTCTTGACCCTCCACCTGACTGATAGGGGAAGAACAAATAAGTCATATTGAATTACACCTCCAGCAGAAACACAATCGTCCATCCCGCCACCCAATATATCACACTTTGCACTTATTTCTCACAAGTCTCCATCTTGGCAGTTAGATTTCCCCTGCTTTCTCTGTGTTTTATCTGTGACCAGCTATAGCCAGTACCATCTCTGCCTGCTGGGAGAACACTTCAATTCCACAGCGCTTTACAGACATTGTCAGTCACTGTCCCATATAGGGCTCACAATCTACATTCCCTATCAGTATGTCTATAGCGTGTGGGAGGAAACCTACCCGGAGGAAACCCACACAAAAACAGGGAGAACAAACAAACTCCATACAGAAGTGGTCCTTGGTCAGATTCCAACCTAGTGCAGCAAGGCCGCTGAGCCACCCTGCTGCTCGTAACTAAGTATACAGTCAGGCTGAGCAGTCAGGTCCTTCATTATAACTGTATGACAGCAGCCAGTCTAGTCATCAGTAGTAATTGTCATAGGAGTTCCTGCTTCTCCCCCCCTGCCAGGGATAACTTGTGTTGTGCAGTCCATTCAGTTTCATGATATTGAGGCGGCTAAAGCCTGTTACGGGTGACACGGTACGGTTTTCTGAACATACAAACTCCACACAGATGATGTCGTTAGTGGCATTACAATACTGTTACATAGTACAGGTTAGATAAACACCTGAAATTAACCCTATAATGACCCTACGTGTTTCCACTACCTATTACGAGTGTAGCTTCATCAGGGATAAGTATATTGTGGCTTCCCGCCATGTTTCAGCTCATGTCTTTTTACTGACAGACACACGATATTATGGCATTGCGGCCGCCATGATAGCGAGAAAAGAATACAGAGGGGGCTATCTGCTAGCACTCAAATACAGGGCAGAGTCTGGTTTGTTAACATGCCCCTGCAGTATACAGAACAGTGAGGGGGTGCTGCTTCAAGCCCACCCAGTACAATGGGGGCATCCAGAATAGCTGATTGGTGCGGGGTCCAGGTGGCGGACTCCCCCCCCCCCCATAGATAAAATACTGATGACCAATCCAGGGGCCAGAAAGCCCCTGTAACACATTTCCAGATACGTAAGTCACAACACTTTCCTGAAATCATGGTGTATTAGAAGGGGTTAAAGGGGCGGCAAGACCTATTCCCCTTCCCCACCTTTTCAGAAATACCACCACTCTTGTGTATGAGCTGCGGCCGGTATTTTACTTCAGCAACATTAACCTGACTGGTTGCTGAGCTGCAATACATATAAATGACCACAGACAAGCGTGGCGCTGCTTACAGAAAAGAAGGCAGATCACTTTTGTTAAATTGTGTTCCAACATGACGTTGTCCATCAATGTGACCCACAGACTCCATGTAGATCCAGGACACTGCAGGGTAAGCTCTACTATGGGCAAACACATATAGACGGAAGAGGATGTAAGATACAAGACCTGGAGAAGATGTAGTGTCTGTGTATACAGTGGGTAGCACTCACCTTGGCTGATATCTACAGGGGTCTCCTCCTCCTTACACTGCATCTCCTCTTCACTTGCTAAAGCCTCGACTTTAATATGGATCAGATCTTCATCCTAAGATCACATGTGAAGAAATAATGGAAGTGTCAGAGAAGCAAAATCCTTAAAGGGGTTGTACCGAATTGGGAAAAATGTGGCTGCTTTCTTCCAGAAAACAGTGCCACGCCCATCCTCAGGTTGTGTGTGGTACTGCAGTTTCAGCTCTATTCACTTCAATAGAACGGTGCTCCAAAACAGGACACAACTGTGGTGCGTCCATGTTTTTCTAATCCGGGGCAACCCCTTTAAAGTCCAGTCTCATGGTAAGGATACGGTTTCACTAGCTGACTACTAGGGTCAGACCGCTGGACCCCACAGAGGCCTAGAATTCATTTTACCCTGCTTAGCGTCCCCCCAGTCTAAGCCCCGTGGTTGGACCTCAGCAAGTGATGTCAAACAGTGGTGCAAAACATGGACACCATTTGGTTTTAATACAAATGGACCCAGAATTCTGGAACATTTACTTTTACTAAATACCCCCCGCCCACCACCCCTGGACTTCTTAAAGGGATTTCGGGCACTTATATATTGATGACATAGGTCATTGGTGGTTGTCTGACACCTAGGACCTCCACCAATCAACTGCTTGAAGAGGCCGTCGTGCTCATGAGCGATGACCTCTTCCCTGTGTCGACGATGCCATGTTTGCCCATTATATGCTACAACAGCAGATCAGTACCATTCAAGTGAATGGGGCTGATATGCAATACCAAGCACAACCCCTACAATATGTTCAGTGCTGTGATTGCTATTCAGTGGAGAGGCCGTAGCGCTCACCCGAACACTGCGGCCTCTTCAATCAGCTGACCAGTAGGGGTCCCCGGTGTCAGACCTCCACCGATCACATACTGATGACATATCCTAAGGACACTTCATGAACATATATGTCCTGAAAAGCCCCTTTAAATCTGGGTATCTTAGATAACTTTATTACTGGCCTCTATGAGACAAACTTGGGAGACGCTGACAAGCAGTGCCCTCTGGTGGACTCAATGATTTGCTGCATGCTGCAGGGAAAATGATTAGTCAGTGGCAACTTTCCTTGGCAAAATCAGTTCGTGAGCAGGTCTTATAATAAAGGGAGCTTCTGGGTGCAAATCTGGCACATGTCACTTTGTGTAGGGGCAGCTTTCTCATCTTTTTGCACATGTATGTAATCTGGATACTGTGGTTTATTTTGGTTGTAAACTTTGGCTTTATTGTATATTTACTTAAAGGGTTTCTCCAGCCTTTAGATACTGATGATCTATCCTTACACAGGAAACAAGTGGCACCATCCACTGTGTAGTGGCCATGCCAGGTTAATGCAGTTTAGCTCCATTCACTTGAATGCAAGCTGACCTGTAGTTACCCAGCACAGCCACTATACAGTAAATGAAGTTGTTTGCTTCTGGCTCTGTACACTGTGTAGTCCTGGAGCCAGCAGCTGCTGTTATCAGCTGATCATGGGGGTGTCAGGTGTTGAACTGCCATTGATCTGATACTGATGGATAGGCCATAATAAATAATCACTGGAGAACCCCTTTAACTTTAAAAACAATTATTTTATTTTTTTAAATAAATTAGACTTAGACTTAAGTTTATATACTTAAAGGGGTTATCCCACTAAATGATAATGGGAGGACCTTTCACCACAAGCAGGATAAACCCTTTAACAGTAAGGTTTAACCTTTTAGTGAGTGGCCAGAACTTTTAATAATTCCATCAATGTAGCATTCAATGTCCCACTACGGGACCTCATCATGCAATATAACTATGCCAATAGGCAGGGCCTAATAGGTACAGAAAAATGGTACATCCGGGGGTGAACTCATTGCAATGGCAGCTGTTGGAATAACCGAGGGTAAACCAAATAAAGCATCTTAGGGGTTAAATGGTTCCTTCAATCCGGGCTTTAAAGTGCTGGAACATGAGATGCCCCAAAAAGTGGGCCCAACTACACCATGCATTTATTTCCTTCAGTCCCATAGAGCTTAAATGGAGCAGCATGACGTGTACTTGACCGTCGATCCATCTGAACGGTTCTTGGGCCCCACCATTCTTGTGATAGGTGAGATCCCACAGTCATGAGACACTGAAAGACTGACTAACAGCACACCTTCCAACATCACAGCACTTCCACTGAAATCTTCTGCATGCACTATTTGTTTTCAGCCTGGCACATGCACGGTAAACTGTGGGCAAAAGCCTCATCGAGCATGCGTCAGGCCAAAAACAAATGGCACATGCACAAGATTAACTGGTCAAGATGTAACTAAAGGGTACGCCAAAGATGACTCTACTGCTGAAAGCCTCTGCAACAATAATAGCCTGAAATAAAAGTGGTTATTGCGGCTACCTTCCTGCAGTAATCCGCTCCATAACTCACTCACTCTTACACTAAGGCTACATTCATTTGCCTCTTTTCATGTCCGAGTGTACGCCCGATGGTAATCTGTTTTCACAGATCCCTCATAGATAGGAGTCTATTAAGCAATCCGTGAAAAGGGCCCGAGAAATAGCATGTTCTATTTTATCTTGGTTCAGAAGTCATGTGAATAGCTCCATTAAAGTCTAAGGGGCCACTAATACAACGGCCAACACACAGCCATGGAATCCCGTCACATGAATGAGCCCTAAGAAGCAACAGAAGGCTCACGTAAAATACTATAGAGAAGTACAGGCATGCACTGATATGAACTAAAGACTTTAGGGCTAAATAGAAACTTCACACTCATAGGTGCATTAGCCCCTGTCTGAGCCTGTGTCTCTCCACTCTCAATCCTCCCCTCTGCATAGACTTCTATGTACTCTGACACATCTGCAGAGATTTCGCAGCAAATTTTAGTTTAGCAGAGAGGGGGCTGGAAAAGATAAGTGGAGAAAGAAGCATTTTCCTCTAATAAGATATATTATAAAGTATTTTATATTTATTTGGCCTATTGATTTATGCAAAGTTTGTGAAAACTTTACTCACTAGTTCAGCTTTAACCCTTTACCTACACCAACACCTGAAATAGAACATTGTGGCAACTGGGGCACATGGCTATTGGTAGGAGGATATTTTTACAAGGTAGAACATCAATAGGGGCTCATCTAGTAATACATTCTGTATACAGTAATACACTCTGTGTATCGGTAATCTCCATCTACCTCATGATCCTGCGTCACATTGTCATCTTCCCTTCCACAATCCTCAGAATACAGAGGACATCTCTGCGGGAGACTTCTTTCGTGTGGTTCATCTGTAGGAGACATACACAAACACTGAATACATGCTATAAATGGGACTGGAGATCACTACTACATTGTATTACTGTACAGTAATGTGCAAAAAATTTAGGCAAATTTACTGTGCAAAGTAAGAATAATAATTCATAATTTATCTTTGACAAAATGAAGTGAATGAAGAAAAGATAAATGTAAATAAATCAATATTCATGAATTCATTTTAATGGGCTTTGCAAGGTGGAATTCACCTAAAGTTACATTGTGAGCTGAAAAAAAAAAAAAAAAAATCAGCTAAAGGGGAAAAAATCTGCCTAACTCTTATTGAATGGGATAGTTGGGAGGCGTTTTTTGAGGCGGATTCTGTCTCAAAAATCCACCTACAAAAAAAACTGTGAACTTACCCTTTAGGGCGCCTCCATGAGGAACTGTTTGCCATATTTGGGTTCTGGCCACATTTTTTAGGTTTGCGTTGGCAGGTTCTGGTATTTTTAAAGGGGTTTTCTGGCCCCAAATTGAATTTCATACTGATGACCTATCCACAGGATCTGACACCCAGATCCTGCACAGATCAGCTGTTGCAGCAGCCTCTGGGTGCTGGAAGATACTAGTGGACAGGCAGCATGTGCAGCACACACTGTAATTCCCTGGAAGCACCACTATACTGTGGACGGGGCCGCTGCGACGCTCCTATCACCTGAATATCCACCAGCAGCTTCCGGCACCAGGATATCACAAGGGGTTTTCTGGGCAAAAAAAAAAAAATCATTTTTCAAAAAGGTTCTGTAAGTGCTATTAACGGGTTAATAAATGTCACCAAATACCTTTAGCAGTGTTTTGAGTGATTTCTGGGGTTCTCAGTCAGCTCATTGCATCTTCAGCATTTGTTTACATCCCTAACTTCCTTTCTGTGTTTACTACAAGTTCCATGATCCCTCACTTGTCCTCCCTCTCCACTGACTGACCCCCTCCCTTTCTCACACACTAACCCCTCCCTGTTTCCTTAGCTAGCCCACCCACTACATCCTCAGCAGCCATCTTCGTGACGTCACCAGGCAGCTCGCGCATGCGCAATAGCCCACAGTCGCTCGGGAAGTCTATTGCACATGCCCGAGTTGAAGACCTATTGCAGGGGCAGGGGTGTAGTGAATGGAGGGGACGGGAAGTGAGGGGAGGTCTGGGGATGGGAGGAGAGGAGAGAGAAGGGGGATTATAGTATGTGACCTCCGTCTCCGGAAGCGGTGAGACAGAGTGTCACAGGATACTATGAGGAGGCGCCTGGGGCGGTCACGTGACCGCCCCAGCGATAATGGTAAATATCAAGTTTTGCTAATAAAAGTAATTTAAAAAGTAGATGGGGGAGTGTTTAGTTTAATGTTAAAATGTTTTTTTTTTTTATCCCAGACAACCCCTTTAAGGATAGGCCATCAGAATGAAAAATCGAGCAAGTATGAAAACTCCTTTAAAAATAGCGTAATACTCACAATGTTCATCTCACAATGAATTTTCTAAACCAGACACCCCCTTTAACCCCTTGAGGATGCAGCTGTTTTGTGCTTTGAGGCCAGTGTGATTTTCAAAAAAAACCTCTCACAATTCTTTAAAATTTTTCATTAATGTATGAGGGCTTGTTTTTTGCAGGATGAGTTCTATTTTTCAAAGACACCATTTCGGGGGAACAAACTGTATTGTATAAACTTTATTCAATATTGTTTAGGGGAATTTTAAAAAAAAATCATCCCAATGTGTACCGTTTCTATAATGTTTGAGTTGCTGCATTCTAAGGTCTCATGCACACAACCGAGTGTGCAGGCTGAGGGGGGGGGGGGGGGTCTGATTTTTTGAAGGAATCCACTCAGATGACATCTGAGTGTAATCCGAGTGCCTTCTGTCTTCCATTGATTTCAATAGGGGGGGGGGGTTCCATTCCAATCAGTTTTTAGGGATCAGGATAGGACCTACTCTATAAATACTGATAAGATAATTTGAGTAAGAGTGTGGGCACCCCCATTGCAAGATCCTTGGGCTGTGTGTGAGACCTAAGACCTGTAACATTTTTCTTTTTCCATCTATGGAGCTGTGTGAGGGCTTGCTTTTTTGTAAGGTGAGCTGTACTTTTTATTGGCACCATTTTGTTGCAGTGAATGAGCTTGGGATTTTTGTGTATTGGGCAGTCAATACTTACCTGGGATGATATCTACAGGAATCTGCTCCTCTTTACACTGATGATCGGTCCTCACATACATCTCTTCTACTGGTACTACTTCAACTTTAATATCTTCAGCCTATGACATGTGAAAAAAATGGAAAAGGAAAAATACACCTGAAATACATCTGTGACATCTGAACCAAATAACTTTATAGTGTCCCAAAACCACTCAGACTGCCAGTCAAGTCTATGGAGACCACTTGGTGGTCAAATCTCACACCTCTAAAGCTCACACAATTGCCTGAAGGCGGCCAGCAAGGTAATCTATTGAATGGCCCCTTTCCCATTAAACTAGCCCAATCTCCTCCTTCAGCTACATGCAATATTTTGTGCCAGAAATGTGGAAAAATTTGGTGCAAAATACGACAGGTTGAGGGCTGTGGAGTTGGAGTCAGGACAGATTTCTTCAATTCCACTCCACTCTGAATTTTTCTTCCAGGTTCCCAGTACATTGTACGGTATTTTTCGGACTATAAGACGCACTTCTTTTCCCCCGAAATTTGTGAGGAAAATGGGGGTGCATCTTAAAGTCCGAATACGGGACTTTGGGGGGGGGGGGGGAGAATGAGTGGGTTCCCAGCATCGCCCCACTCTTGCCGCCGCTGAATTTCTGGGCTGAGAGGGTGTCCCGGCGGTGTGAACCTCCCGGCATCCACCGTGCGGTTTCCGCATGAAGCAAGCGGAGAGAAAAGTGCTGCAACCACTATGGGGTCCGTGTGGTTTCCCAGGTAAACCGCTTTTTCTGCGTGTAGGTTTCCATTTGGGGGGTCCCCAAGTGGACTCCCCAATCGGAAACCCGAACGCAGATGTGAAGCGGCCCTTATATAGTTTCTTTAGGTTCTAATTTTATGCAGTAAAAAAAGAATATTTTTGGAAAAAATTATTTGTTTTCAAATTGCCATCTTCTAAAAGCTGTAACTGTGTCTAATAACTATTTTTTAATAGTTTTTTTTTATTTAGTCTTTATTTTATCACTCTCTTATTACTGTATTTTTTAGTGCAGGAAGGGACTACTGTAGACTGTGGCATCTTCTGATATAATACACTGCAAAACTAGTGTATTATTGCGGTCGGCTGAACTATTAGGTCCTGCTTTTGGCAGCACCTATTAGGAGAACAATGATATCAGTCATGGCAAAGCATCAGCATAAAGGGGGAATAACCTCCTAAATGCTATGGTCTCTTTTCACAGCAGCATCTAAGAAGTTAAATGCCCAGGATCGCAATCGGGATCTCTAATCTTGACAACTGTATGTTATATACAGTATTTATGTATGGTATATTTATGTAATCATTTACAGCACAGTGTGTTAAGGCCCTGTCCGCTATGCTATAGAGCTACAGCATGGCAATGGGTTTAATATTTGTAGGATTATTCCAACCAACACTGGGAGCTTTTTTCTGCCTGGAATGATAGTGACCCCCACCCCCACATCATCCAGGGTTGGCTGGTATCTGGCATGAACTGACACTGATATAATGCTTCTGACCCTGTGCAATAATACATAGGCTCAGCAGTACCTACACACTATATAGTCATCACCCGATATATAATGTCCCAGCAGTGCTCACCTCTCCAGTCAGCAGCTCAATGATCTTGTTGGTGAGGTCCAGGATCTTCTCATCGTTGTTCGTCTCAGGTATCAGTGATGGTGGAGACTCCATGATGGTGTTCTGGTTTCTACTCCATCCTCCTGACACGCCAGATGTCTTCTTCACCACAGTGTAGTCCTATGTATGGAGGGACCCCGATAAACATGATTATATAAGACTCCATTCAGCTTCCTATCTTATTTATAGACATGAGTTAGGACATATATTTGCCAGAACGCCTCACCTCTCCAGTCAGCAGATAGATGATCTCCAGGGTGAGTTTTACTATTCTCTCAGCCATCTCTTCTCTGTCCTTACTCATCCTCGGTGGGTCAGTCAGGAAGAAGACCATCGGTGGTGTTGGATTCCTAACCGGACGCAAATCATACAAAAGTTATAACAAATCATCTCCTTTATTACTACAAGTACTGTATATATCCACTACTTCTAGAAGACAACAGAGAGTGGTCGGGGGTCTCCTTTTGTAACTCCTCCCCTTCCTCACGTGTATGCCATGGAAAATGACACCATAATACTTATATATAGTCATCTGGTGCTATTGATATAATAGCCGATTATTCCCCTATCATACCAGCACATTTAGGCTGAGGCCCCACGTTGTGAAAACGCAGTTGTTTTTGTTGCTGCAGAATTTATTGCGGTTTTTTTGAGCCAAAACCAAGAATGGCTACAAAAGGAATGGGAAATATATAGAAAGCTCTTATACTTCTCCCTTCTGCTCAATCCACTCCTGGCTTTAGCTCAAAAATCCACAGCTAAATCTGCAACAAAAAAAGCTGCGTTTCCGTAACGTCAGGCCTCAGCCTTAAAGAGGTTTTCCGGGCAAAAAATGTTTCTTTAAAAATGTCTAGTGCTATTAATGGGTTAATAAATGCACCCATATACCTTTAGCCATGTTTTGAGTGATTTCTGGGTGTCTCTGGGAGCTCCTGGCATCTTCTGCATTTGTTTACATGGTTCAGCTTCCTGCTGTGTAACTTCCTCACTCCTCCCTCTCTCTCTCCGTCTCTGTCTCTCTAGCTTTCCCACCCACTACTAGCCCTTCCCTACTTACTCAGGCCAACCCCCGACCCCATTATATACTTACCTCTTCCTTCCATGGCTTCTTCCTGTGCGACGGCCCCTCCTTCTTTACGTATACTGCAGGCGCGCGCTTTTCTCCCAGCGCTGCTCTGTGCTCTGCAGCGACGATCCACCTCTACTGCATGTGTGTGGGAACTGCGCAGTAGAGGTGGATTATCGGCAGCAGTGCGCAGAGCAGTGCTGGGAGAAGCGGCGGCAGTCAGAAAAGAAGGAGGAGCTGTCGCACAGGAAGAAGCCTGGAAGGTAAGTATGATGGAGTGGATGGGGGGGAGTAGTAGTGACGATCCGTTTCCGGAATTAGGGGAAACGGATCGTCACTGGATAATCAGAAAATATCCCTGGGTAACTATACATTTTTGATTAATTATGTTATTTAGAAAATAGGAGGGGGGAGGGTGTGTAGATTAGTGAAGGAATTTCAATTTATCCCGGACAACCCCTTAAAGTGGTTTCCTAGTAATAACACAGGATCGCTGGGGGTCTGAGCAGTGCTGGAGTTCCCTAAACGGTGCTGTGTATGTGTGATCAGTGCTCCTTCCACTTCTATGTAACTGAGGGAGAAGTGAATGAAGCGTGTTCTCCAATCACACAGGGGACTCAAGGTGACCCCCTTTCTTGCAATTGCTGTTCCCTCTTGTCACTCCAAACGTGGTTTGATCTGAACCTGGGCTCAATGGATGTTGCAGAGTGACACTGGGTGGTGCACAGGGGGTCGGAGACTTGTGGTGCTCCACAAACGCCCATATTGCACTTAATGCTCATTTACATACAGGAATAATGCATTTTTTTGTCAAAACCGAAGCATCAGTTTCGGCTACAAAAGTTACGTTGACACTTGTACTAAAGACATACAGGCCAAATTTCAGAATTTGGACTCTGGGAGTGATAATTTTCATAAGGCCAGGCCTATTTTGCTAAAGCCCCACCCCCTTTGGGGGGATGACACACCCATGCTGGTCACGCCCCTTTTTGTGATGTGACATATATTGGGGGAAATTTACTAAACCATCAGATTTCGGCGTAGATGGGTGTTAAAGAGGTTGTGCCACTAAGGATTGGGGATAAATGTCAGGTTGCTGGGATGGCTTGATCGCCGGGTCCGCCAGCGATCAGAAGAACGGGGGACCAAAAGTCCCACTAAAACCTCCCTGTGTGAATGGAGCGCCAGTGTGCTTACATGACCGATACTCTAGTCACTTCTATGGGGCTACAAATGCAGTCCCAGCAGCCCAATAGCAGTGAATGCAGAAGCGGTCACACAAGCGAACTGGGGCTCCATTTACACAAGGAGGCTTTAGGGAAACTTTTGATCCCCCATATCCTGGCAGTCAGACCCCCAGGATAGGAAACAAGTGTCCTTAAGTGCACAACCCTTTTATTGTGGTGTATCTTTGGTGCTCGGCCCACACTTACACCAAAGACGTGCCTCATCTCTTGTTCTGCGCATTGCTTGCCACTTTTTGTGAAAGAAGGTGGACAGCGAGGCGGCCGGAGCGGGACAGCTTGGTGTGACAAGTTTATTATAACTCAAGCCAGAATGCTGATGCGAGTTATACCTGAAAGCTACACCAGGTCCTGACAGGCGTAGACTTCAATCCTGTGTGCCCATCTATTAAGAGGCCGGAGCCTTATAAATAATTCAGGTACAGATACTGCCAGTTGGGGACTAATCGTAACAAATTCCCCCTGTTATGGCTGAGATCTTGGCAGATGTTTGTAGGAGTCTCCCAGATGTTGGCAAGTATGACTAAAGGGGTTGTCTAGAGAGCATTTATTCCCGGGGATGCTTTTCATGGACCCAGGGGTTTCGGCGACATCACGACCACCAGGTCATGTGATCGGAGGCAGGTTTCGGCTCCCCAGGTCGCTCTGCCCCCCCCCCTTTCTCAATCTTACGGGTAATTAATTATGTGTGATCGATGGAGAAGGGGACAGAGCGACCCCAGAGGCTTAAGGCCGCTTCTGATCACATGACTCGGGGGTCGTGACATGGCCGGAACCCCTGGGTCCATTGGCTACAATAACCTGGTATAGGTAAATATTTTAACAGTCCCTGGAAAACCCTCTAAAGCAGCACGACTAAGGCCGAGTAAGTCACAGGGGCACTCGCTGACGCCCGTATTCATGGACACTGGTGGTCCCTGCAGCACTCAGACCCACCAGCAAGCCAACACTTCACCCCAATCCCATATATATAGTGGAACCCCCCTAATAATTGCCCACAGAGGTGAGTGGAGACACACGATCTGTAGGGGGCAGCAGAGATGTAGTGCATACAGCTGACCACCCACGGCCAGAGTACATTATACTGTATACAGCTCCCATACCATGAGCAGGAGGCGCCGCCACATCACACAGCTTCCGCACTATACACTGCAGGAACACAACCACACAAGTGACAACACACTGAGCCGACACACTCACCCGGAAGTAATCCCTCGTGCGATCACTTCCGGTGGGTCGCTCTCACCTCGGCACTGGATCCTTTTGACCTGCCTGTAGGGATCGATTTTCCTCGCCAAGCACTACAAGGAAATCACGGGCTCTGCCCAGAAGTAATATGGCCGCAAAGACCGCATCTTGGTAGTACGCATGCGCTATTCTCCAGCGCAGCCGCATGGGCTAAGGTCGCGGCCATTTTGGTGTGGCCTAATTGTCAGTAATGGGAAGCAGTGAGGATGTGGAGGACTCTTATATGAAGTCCCCATTATATGTTACATCACCACGTTTAGAAGACCTCTGCCTCACTTTTTTTTTTTTACATCTGTAACCATGTTACAGAAAAGTCTATTATTTACACCTGGCACACCTCTTAAAGGGAGCGTGTCACCAGAACCAAACATACGCCCCAGACAGAAGATAGATAGGTTAGGGTCTCCTGAATCACACAGTGTTTTCCCCATGTGAATCGCTACCTCCATTGCTGAGGTATTGCTGTTTTTGTCAATATGTAAATGTGCTTTTTGGAGCAATGAGGGCGTGGTCTCTTAGCTCTTTGGAGCAATGAAGGCGTTGTCTCTTACCTATTTGGAGCAATGAGGGCGTGGTCTCTTACCTCTTTGGAGCAATGAGGGCGTGGTCTCTTACCTCTTTGGAGCAATGAGGGCGTGGTGGTCTCTTACCTCTTTGGAGTAATGAGGGAATTGTCTCTTACCTCTTTGTAGCAATGGCTAATAGCAAAGAGCTAATTTGCATATTGATAAAAACAGTGATATCTCAGCAATAGAGGCAGTGATTCAAAGGAGAGAAGACCATTTGATTCAGGTGACCCTAACTTGTCTATCTGTAAGGCCGGGGTGATCTGCTGGGTTCTGATGACACACTCCCTTTAAAACATAATAGGGGGTCCTTGTGACCCCCTTACCCCCTCCCCCTTCTGCATTCATGTATGGGATGGATGGTTTATAGCATACTTACATTTCTGTTCTCCAGAGCAGTGTGTCCATCTGGCATGGGGCGACCAGTGTGACCATCTGGCATGGGGGCGACACTCCTGCACATTGGACATTACAGTGGCTATGGCCCCACACCAGGCCCAGAGGGTATCATGCTGGGGTCCAGTTACTTAGACCAGTACAGGATACTGTGGTTACCAAAGCCACTGTAATGTCCATTGTACAGGAGTGTCACCCAATGCCAGATGGTCACATAGGTCAGGAAATCAAAAGTGTAAGTACCCTATAAACCATACATCCTGTTTAAAAATGCTAGGAGGCGGGCTGCGGGTGTAGAGACTGCCACAGACGGGTCATCACTGCGACCGTCACTGGCAGGTACCTGGAGAAGGGCGGGGGATTGGCAGACGTGAGGACGTCTTGTTTTCTTTGTGCCACTCTGATCACTAGGACAACTCTAATCTGCGCCATTGTCTTGGGTTATAGATCACCTTCCATCATTGGATTCCACCAGATTATATTTACCGCTGAGTTTATTCTATATCATCTTATTTGCCTTCCTCTGGATCAGTATGGGAGAAACTAATGGTCCTCATGCAATTTAGATAAATGATGGCTAAACCTGACGATTTTTACAAGATTGGTGGCCATCTAGTGCAAAGTCTCCCAAACACAGTGGCATAAATTGTATAGTGGCAGTCCTTGGTATTGCAGCTCAGTCCCATTCACTGGCTGCACCATGTGACCAATGAACGCCACATCATCAACACAGGGAAGAGATCTTAATTCAGCTGATCTGTAGGGGTCCCAGGTGTCAGACCCTCACCACTCCCATATTGATGGCCTATCCTAAGAAAACGTCATTAATATGTAAGTCCTGGTAAAGCCCTTTAAACTCCTCCCTTTTTTTCATATTTTGAAAACTGAATAATCTTCTCTATGTGTGCCAATATGTCAGCCATTTTTGGAGAAGTGTCTCCTTATCCTCGTAATGCTGTGTCTTGTTGCAATAGAACTGGCTGCGACAGGAGCCTCCCCCCCCCTATCCAGTCTGCGGTAGGTAAAAGATTTAAACCATCCCTCTTGGCTAAGCCGCACCTCCTTAGACATTTACGACTTTGGCCGTGACCAAAGATCGCCAAGTAGGTAAACTTGAGAAATATAGATAGAAATTAGGTCATCTTAGGTGATCTTTCTAGTAACTGTAATCCCTTCACTCACAGTGGTCGGGAGTGGGAGGTACAGCAGTAGATGGAATGGTTGCAGAGTAACCCCAAAAAATCCAAAGCCTCACCTTTAGATGCTTAAAAGGAGTCTATCATTGGGGAAACGTGTTTTTAACTGAAGCAATTTTGGAATAGACTTTATAAAGGCTATTCTTCTCCTACCTTTCCTTTTCTTCTCCTTACCGCCGTTTGTCCAAAAAAAAAAACATTTTATTCTCATATGTAAATTAAGCTTAATTTCTTACACCAGTGTACTCCAGAAAAATGGCCGACGGAGCAAGAAGCAGATGCAAGATGAACAGAAGAAGATGCAGGGGGCCTGAAAAAGCAGCGCCGGAGGCGGGTTGCGGCGATGACGCGGAGTGCTCAGAGTACAGGGGGAACGCCCCCGGTGCTCCCTGAGCATAATTTACATATGAGAATAAAATGTTTTTTTTGGACAAACGGCGGCGAGAAGAAAAGTAAAGGTAGGAGTAGAATAGCCTTTATAAAGGCTATTCCAACATTGCTTCAGTTGGAATAGCCTTTAAGTTGCGGACGATGTGGAAACAGTTCTTTTTGTTGCAGATTTTGCTGCCTTTTTGGAGCCAAAACAAGAATGGCTACAAAAGGAATGGGAAATATATAAGAAGTTCTTATACTTTTCCCTTCTGCTCAATCCACTCCTAGCTTTGTTGCAAAATCTGCAAAAGGGGTTTTCTGAAAGTTAGCTATTGATAACCAATCATTAGTATAGGTCATCAATATCTGATCAGTGAGGGTCCGACATCAGGGACCCCCATAGAAAAGCTGCTTCAAGCAGCAGTGGCACTCGGGCAAGCGCCACTTCACCTTTACAGACCAGTAAGATCAGTCATTTGTCATGGAGCTGCAATACCAAGCATAGCCATTATACAATGTATGGCGCTGTGCTCGGTATTCAGTGAAGAGGCCGCAGTGCTCACCTGAACACTGCAGTCTCTTCATGCAGCTGATCAGTGGTGATCCCAGGTGTCGCACCCCCACTGATAAGACTTCCCCTAAGAACAGGTCATCAATACTTAAGGCTGGGTTCACACCGTGTAAAATGCACCGCTTAAACCCAACCTAACGGAATGCAATGTAAACAAAGAAGGACAAGCACCACAGCCCCTTCGCACAGCTGATCAGCGGGGGTCTGAGGTGTCGGATCTCCTGTTATCTTTTAGAGATGACCAACCCCGAAGATCGGTCATAAATAAAAAGGAGATGGACAATCCCTTTAATTTTTACTCCTGGGTGAGGCGGCTGGGAGCTACTTCTGCAGGCTGATGGGAGGTGGGGGACAGCTGTTCAGCATCTATCAAACATTTATGGCATATCCTGTGGAAATACTCATCTAAGAGGCTCTATGGAATTCCTCAAATTTTATACCATACCATCCTTGAGATTGTCTTGAACGTTTATCTCCTTAAAATCTTATACATATTGTTACCAAGCTTGTGTCAGGGGACCTTGTCCTAGACTTAGTACAACCTATGTTATTAGAAGAAATGACCCTTACACAAGCTAAGAGGTGTTATATTTATTTATAATGGTTTAGGGAAAAACATACAAAAATAGCATTTTACAAGTTGTTCTTTAAGTGAATTTTCCCCCGTGTAAGTTCTATGATGGATGATGTCATCAGATTTTATGCTAAAAGATTTCCCACACTCTGAACACGAAAATGGTTTCTCCTCTGCGTGAGTCCTCTGATGTCTAACCAGACCTGATTTCAAAGTAAAACATTTCCCACATTCTGAACATGAATATGGCTTCTCTCCCGTGTGAATTCTCTGATGTGCCACAAGAGTTGACTTCTGGGCAAAACTTTTCCCACACTCTGAACATGAGAATGGTTTCTCTCCTGTGTGGGTTTTCTCATGTTCAATTAGAACAGATTTGTAAGTAAAACATTTTCCACATTTTGGACATGAATATGGCTTCTCCCCTGTGTGAATTCTCTGATGTGCAACAAGAACTGATATGCGAGTGAAACGCTTCCCGCATTCGGAACAGGAAAACGGCCTCTCATCTCTGTGAATCCTCTGATGTCTCTCAAGATGATCTTTACGTGTAAAACACTTCCAACAATCCAGACACGCGAATGGCTTCTCCCCTGTGTGGCTTCTCTCATGTTTAACAAGAGCTGACCTCTGTGCAAAATATTTCCCACAGTCTGAACATGAAAATGGCTTCTCCCCCGTGTGAATTCTCTGATGTTCAACAAGAATTGAATTCTGGGTAAAACATTTCCCACATTCTAAACATGGAAATGGCCGCTCGTCGCTGTGAATTCTCATGTGCATAGTGAGGCTGGAGTTCTTCTTAAATAGCTTCCCACATTCAAGACAGGGATATATTTTACCTGTGCCGTGCCTTGTGCTTTCAGTAACAATCTGTGATAGGTCCGGAAAAGGTTCCCTATTGTGAAGGAATCCATGAATATTGGGTGTAATAGGGTATTGTCCAGAATTATCCTCCCCAATACCAAAATCTTCTGCGTCAAAATCTGGAAGTAATACAATTTTTTCTTGTAGACTCCTGTCGCAGTCATCTGGAGGGTGGAAAAAAAAATAATTATAAAATATCTACTGGATTTTGGAAAGGCATAAACAAGGCTACTGCTACCGTGAAAGGCTGATATGGGAATTACTGTTTTCGTGCTAAAATTTTATTTTTTAATTAGATCGGGGAGGTGAAAAAAACCCCAAAAAAACACACTCACCTGTCCCTGGTGCTCCGATGCCTCCGAGCATGGTCCGTACCTGCAGCTCCACTGTTTTCTTCCAGCAAAAGTCCCCACCACACATGACTGCTGAGACCAATCAGCGGCCTCAGCAAAGGACATGTGATGTCACTTCCTGTGATTTCCAGGGGTCCCTTCCTTAGGCTGCTGATTGGGACCTGGGAGGTCACAGTCGGCGACGACTTCAGCAAAATAAGTCTCCCAAGCAGCAGGACCACGCAAGGCTGGGAGGACACCGGAGCCCCGGGGATAAGTGAATATGTTTTTTTTTTTTTTATTTCACCTCACCTGACCTAATTAAAAAATAAAATTTTAGCCTGGACAATTCCTTTAAGGCTAAAGCCCCACACTGTGCCCCATGCAGCAGAAAAAAAAAAAAAAAAAAACGCTACATGTTACAGTACCAGCAAAGTGAAAGAGATTCTGGTTAATCTCATCTGCACACTTCGGAAAAGCTGTGTTTTCAAAAACTCATACGTAAGTCAATTTATGCGGCGGAACTGCTAACGTTTTCCAAATAGTTTTAATAAGGGAAGAAAAATTGCAGAGAAAAACGCGGCAAAAACACTGCAGAAAAAAAAACACACATTGGGGCATATTTATCAATAGAAGACACTTTTTTGTCTACATATGCGCCTAAATTTATGGTGCACAGCATATACAACATATTTATAAAATGTGTGCCCCAGAAAGACCAGAAAAATACGACAGGCTAGGCACTTTTGAAAAATCTTGCCCAGAATGGGTGGGGTTTAGAACAGAATGGGTATGTTTTGTAATGGGCGTGGCTTATAATGGGTGTGGTTTGTAATGGGCGTGGTTTAGACGTGTCTAACTTTACGACACATTTATGAAACATAAAAAAAAATGACTATGGCGCAGCTTTCTTGTGAAAAGTAGACCAAGTTTAAAATGGTGTAAACTTATGAATTTACAACAATTTACTTTCTGTGCCATAAACTCCCATCGTGTGCCACATATTTGTCTCTATAAGCAAGAAATGTTTTGTGTCTGCTAATTTGGCATCAAAAATTCCCTACCTCTTGTGAGTTAACTATTTTGTATACATTTTTTGAACCAAATATTTGTCTCATGGTAAAGTTTGACACGATCGGATGGAATTTGAGTCATATACGACATATATGTTAAACAGAGGCCATAAAGGTGTGAACGGAACCTTACTAGTATAAAACATGAACTATAGGAAATGGGGACACCTTTTCACCTTGGCGACAGTCACGGATATCTACATGTCTCCAAGTTTTCCTGTACCTGAATGGCATTGTAACAGAGACCCCTGCTAGGCCAAAGCTATAGCCTGGGCTGCCATGTGAGCTACAGAAGGAGTTCTAGATCACTAGCAGACATGAGGTTCTGCGTGGATGATAGCAAGGTGGGGAACGGAAGACATCGATTATAAGGTGAAGAAGAGGATCACCCACAGAAACAGAAGAGTATTACCCACCTGAGCTGATGTCTACAGGATTTTCCTCTTCCTTGCACTGCTGATAACCCTTCAGATACAAATCATCTTCCACAGATTGATCTTCGACCTTAATATCAGTCACATCTTCCCCCTGACGTAATCCGTGGGCAGATAATGTACAACTTAGAAGACAAGGCAACACCAAAAGGATATAAGAGTAGCTACCAATAAAAAGATGGCGGCCATAATTATTTACAGCAGCTCTATCTACCTGACCATCCTGTGGGACGTGGTGATCCTCTTCTGGATAATCCTGGGACTCCAGGGGACTGGAACATCTCTCTACTGAATTTCTACACCTAAATCCATCTGTAGGATCTGTAGGAGAGAAACAGACCGTGGCTGAATACATTGTGTATATGTCAGGTTCAGATGGACACTGCAAGCCGACCCTCACAACTGGTCCTTACTTTTATATGGGTGTCCTACCAGCATTAGATCTACCTAACACTTGCTTATGGCAACGCTGCTGGTCTCAGAGAAGTTTCTAGGCTCACCCTGCCATGCTGCGCAGGAATCACACTATAAGAGGACTGTGCTCCTTCAGATCTGTCTCCACCTTTGCTCCATCTTTTGATCCCCACTTCCATTGCATACACTAAGTGATCTGTGTGTTATAGCATATACCTTATCTTTCGTTAAAGGGGTTATCCAGGGACTTACACTGAATTTACCTGGTCTGTGCATTTTTTTTGCAGCTGGACCTGGGGGTTCCAGGCTTGGTCCAACACCGGGTCATATGATCAGAACCAGCCCCTTCCCCGGGGTCGCTCCACCCTGTCCCTCCTCTCCTGTATGCACACCTGTGCTATGGGGGCTGGCTGACTATAGTAAATGCCCGGACCAGGTTAGTTAATTTCAAGTCCTTGTGTAAGGAGTTTTCTAGGACAAGGATATTGATAACCTATCTTTAGGACAGACTATCCGTATTAGATATGTACCTGCACCTTGAATCCCTGCCTATCAGCCACGAGTCACGTCAATTTGTCACATGGCAATGCAGCAGCTCAGTCCCATTCAAATAAAAGGGGCTGAGCTCCAATACCAGGCACAGGCACTACACAATGTGCAGCGCTATGCTTGGTAAGTAGTGAAGAGGCCACAGCACTTGTCCAAATGATGCAGCCCCTTCAATCTGCTGATCGTTGGGTGTTGTGGGTTTTGGATTCTGACACTGATGACTTATCTCAAAAATAGGTGATCAATATCATAGCCCTGGAAAACCCCTTTAAGCTGTTAAGCATTTTTGTTATCCAGTGCACTTACATACCATGCTTGGCCTGCCCTTCCGACAGAATGGTAAGTCACAAAACTGTGGGTGGCATCTATCAACACCTAGCCCCTGTACCAATCAGCTGTTTGGAACTGTTGCCGGGCCAGTAGTATGCGGTGTACAGTGCCAGAAACAGACTGCTCCATACATTGTGTAGCGGCTGAGCCGCCCTATTACAGCCCAGTTCCCACATTCGCTTCAATGGGACAAGTGCTGTAGTAACATTGTACAGCCAAGACCATCTGCTTCCAGCTCTGTGCACTGTACAGTACCGGCCCGGGTTCGGTCCTGAACAGCTGATTGGTGTGTGGGCCAGAACTTGCCCATGCGTAGACTTTGTGTACAGACACCATAATATAATCTTCTAGTACAACACAGTGACATGATAGAAGTAATTGGAGTCTGTACACACCAGCTCATGGCCCTGACCAGATTGAAATCGACTGACCATGGAGATATCTGTATTACCTAAGCTGATATCTACAGGCCCGTCTTTCTCCAGATCTGGCTCCTCCCACCTCACATATGTCTCTTCATCTCCTGAGAAAGCCTCAGTCTTAATATTCAGCAGATCTTCACCCTACAGTCGTCCATAGACAGATCACAGAGAATTCAGATGGATGGGGAAGAAACAAAGAAGAGATCAGGAATCAGTAAATGCCAGGATAACAAACAGTAGCCAAACTTATCTATGACAATGAAGAAGTATTCCTCCTGAGCCCCCAAATACATGCACACCCAGACTGGAGAAGCATGCATGTGTGCTGAGCAGGGAATAATCTCCTGTCAAGACACCTTTTGTGGCAGCTCGTCTTCCATTAGTACAAAGGATCAGACTTGCTGAAATCCAACATGCCTGATCCTTCCCCTGACATCAGCAGGGGGAGAGTTGGAACACCCCCGTACACATTAGATGGTCGGCCAGCCCCACTGAAATCAGCAGGTTTGGCTGACATTCATTTAATGTGCTTGGCCAGTGTTGCAGTCATGACATGAGGGGGTCACCATACGTCTCCACATCACACATACAGGCCACGTCTTGTCCTGTGCTACAGTACACAAGCAGGGCGGTAGCTACACCCATAACAATTCAGTCATTATCCAGACACATCACCCCATGTGTTATTGTATGATGTCCCAGCATTCCCAGCAGCGCTCACCTCTCCAGTCAGCAGCTCAATGATCTGGTTGGTGAGGTCCAGGATCTTCTGTTCATGTATCAGGGACTGAGGTGACTTGGTGATGTGGCCCCGTGCCCGGCTCCATCCTTCAGACAGGTGGGGGTGGCTGCTGGAGGTGACACACTGTCCAGATGTCTTCTTCACTACAGTGTAATCCTGTGTATATAGAGAGAACGGGATAAATCTCACTATACACAGACCCTGAATCACTCATCTCCATCGGGTGATGTCATGTGGCATATTTCCCAGGATCCCTCACCTCTCCAGTCAGTAGGCAGATGATCTCCAGGGTGAGGTTTAATATCCTCTCAGCCACGTGCTTTCTATCCTTACCCATCCCCAGGGATTCAGTCAGGAGAATGACAACTGTCCTGAGGAGGAGGAAGAGGAGTAGGAGGACTCAACTGGACAGATCCTTTACTGCAAAAAAAATTTAATATCACTATATTGGCAGAACCACATATCTCCCTCATAACAGCGTGTCCCCTGCAGATCCCCCCCCATAACAGCGCGTCCTCTGCAGATCCCCCCATAACAGCACGTCCTCCGAAGATCCCCCCCCATAACATCATGTCCTCCACAGATCCCCCCATAACAGCGTGTCCGTGTCCTCTGCAGATCCCACCCATAACATGTCCTCTACAGATCCCCCATAACGTGTCCTCCACAGATCCCCCATAACAGCGTGTCCTCCGCAGATCCCCCCCATAACAGTGTGTCTGTGTCCTCTGCATATCCCCCCATAACAGTGCATCCTCCGCAGATCCCCCCATAACATGTCCTCTACAGATCCCCCATAACGTGTCCTCCACAGATCCCCCATAACAGCGTGTCCTCCGCAGATCCCCCCCATAACAGTGTGTCTGTGTCCTCTGCATATCCCCCCCATAACAGTGCGTCCTCCGCAGATCCCCTCCATAACAGCATGTCTGTGTCCTCCACAGATCCCCCCCATAACAGTGCGTCCTCCGCAGATCCCCTCCATAACAGCATGTCTGTGTCCTCCACAGATCCCCCCCATAACAGCGTGTCCGTGTCCTCTGCACATCCCACCCATAACAGTGCGTCCTCCGCAGATCCCCCCATAACAGCATGTCCTCCGCAGATCCCCCATAACAGTGTGTCCGTGTCCTCTGCAGATCCCCCATAACAGTGCGTCCTCCGCAGATCCCCCCATAACAGCACGTCCGTGTCCTCCGCAGATCCCCCATAACAGCTTGTCCTCTGCAGATTCCCCATAACATCATGTCCGTGTCCTCCGCAGATCCCCCCCCCATAACAGAGTGTCCGTGTCCTTTGAAGATCTACCCCATAACAGCGTGTCCTCCACAGATCCCCCATAACACCATGTCCGTGTCCTCCACAGATCCCCCCCATAACAGCATGTCCCTGTCCTCTGCAGATCCCCCCCATAACAGTGTATTAGCAGACAATGCCCTCATAACAATCTATTTGCCATGAGATAATGTATGTATGTCCATGTATATAGACACACAGCAGTACCCAGTATACACCATGCTCTCAGTATATAGGATACCTCCTCTCTATTCTCTCCCATCCATTTACCTCGGATATTCTCCTCTCTGGTAAAGGCTAAATACTATACTCGGTAAGGACCGTCTGACGTCAGAAGGTCACATGACATTCTCTAGTCATGTGACTGGGAAGGCGTGTCTTTGCTTGTAAGACGATCCTTCCATATAAAGAGAAATTGTATCCCATACAGTGGAGGAACTTGGAGAGATGTGGGGTGTAGTATGGGGGTGAGGGGGTGGGAGATGTGGGGGGAGGGTGTAGTGTGGGGGGAGAGATGTGGGGTGTAGTATGGGGGTTAGGGGGTGGGAGATGTGGGGTGCAGGGTGTAGTGTGGGGGGGGGGTAGAGGTGCAGGGTGTAGTGTGGGGGGAGAGATGTGGGGTGCAGGGTGTACTGTGGGGGGAGAGATGTGAGGTGCAGGGTGTAGTGTGGGGGGGAGAGATGTGAGGTGCAGGGTATAGTGTGGGGGGAGAGATGTGGGGTGCAGGGTGTAGTGTGGAGGGGGGAGAGATGTGGGGTGCAGGGTGTAGTGTGTGGGGGGGGGAGAGATGTGGGGTGCAGGGTGTAGTGTGGGGGGGAGAGATGTGGGGTGCAGGGTGTAGTGCGGGGGGAGATGTGGGGTGCAGGGTATAGTGTGGGGGGAGAGATGGGTGCAGGGTGTAGTGTGGGGGGGAGAGATGTGAGGTGCAGGGTATAGTGTGGGGGGAGAGATGTGGGGTGCAGGGTGTAGTGTGGGGGGGGGAGAGATGTGGGGTGCAGGGTGTAGTGTGGGGGGGGGGAGAGATGTGGGGTGCAGGGTGTAGTGTGGGGGGGGGAGAGATGTGGGGTGCAGGGTGTAGTGTGGGGGGAGAGATGTGGGGTGCAGGGGTGTAGTGTGGGGGGAGATGTGAGGTGCAGGGTGTAGTGTGGGGGGAGATGTGAGGTGCAGGGTATAGTGTGGGGGGAGAGATGTAGGGTGCAGGGTGTAGTGTGGGGGGAGATGTAGGGTGCAGGGTGTAGTGTGGGGGGAGATGTGAGGTGCAGGGTGTAGTGTGGGGGAGATGTGAGGTGCAGGGTATAGTGTGGGGGGAGAGATGTGGGGTGCAGGGTGTAGTGTGGGGGAGATGTGAGGTGCAGGGTGTAGTGTGGGGGGAGAGATGTGGGGTGCAGGGTGTAGTGTGGGGGGAGATGTGAGGTGCAGGGTGTAGTGTGGGGGGAGATGTGAGGTGCAGGGTATAGTGTGGGGGGAGAGATGTGAGCTGCAGGGTGTAGTGTGGGGGGAGATGTAGGGTGCAGGGTGTAGTGTGGGGGGAGATGTGAGGTGCAGGGTATAGTGTGGGGGGAGAGATGTAGGGTGCAGGGTGTAGTGTGGGGGAGATGTGAGGTGCAGGGTATAGTGTGGGGGGAGAGATGTGGGGTGCAGGGTGTAGTGTGGGGGAGATGTGAGGTGCAGGGTATAGTGTGGGGGGAGAGATGTAGGGTGCAGGGTGTAGTGTGGGGGGAGATGTGAGGTGCAGGGTGTAGTGTGGGGGGAGATGTGGGGTGCAGGGTGTAGTGTGGGGGGAGATGTGAGGTGCAGGGTATAGTGTGGGGGGAGAGATGTAGGGTGCAGGGTGTAGTGTGGGGGGAGATGTGAGGTGCAGGGTGTAGTGTGGGGAGGGGAGAGATGTGGGGTGCAGGGTGTAGTGTGGGGGGGGAGAGATGTGGGGTGCAGGGTGTAGTGTGGGGGGAGATGTGAGGTGCAGGGTATAGTGTGGGGGGAGAGATGTAGGGTGCAGGGTGTAGTGTGGGGGAGATGTGAGGTGCAGGGTATAGTGTGGGGGGAGAGATGTGGGGTGCAGGGTGTAGTGTGGGGGGAGATGTGAGGTGCAGGGTGTAGTGTGGGGGTAGATGTGGGGTGCAGGGTGTAGTGTGGGGGAGATGTGAGGTGCAGGGTATAGTGTGGGGGGAGAGATGTAGGGTGCAGGGTGTAGTGTGGGGGGAGATGTGAGGTGCAGGGTGTAGTGTGGGGGGAGATGTGGGGTGCAGGGTGTAGTGTGGGGGGAGATGTGAGGTGCAGGGTATAGTGTGGGGGGAGAGATGTAGGGTGCAGGGTGTAGTGTGGGGGGAGATGTGAGGTGCAGGGTGTAGTGTGGGGGGAGAGATGTGGGGTGTAGTGTGGGGAGGGGAGAGATGTGGGGTGCAGGGTGTAGTGTGGGGGGGGAGAGATGTGGGGTGCAGGGTGTAGTGTGGGGGGGGAGAGATGTGGGGTGCAGGATTTAGTGTAGGGGGAGAAATGTGGGGTGCAGGGTGTAGTGTGGGGGGAGATGTGGGGGGGAGAGATGTGGGGCGCAGGGTGTAGTGTGGGGGGAGAGATGTGGGGCGCAGGGTGTAGTGTGGGGGGGAGAGATGTGGGGCGCAGGGTGTAGTGTGGGGGGAGAGATGTGGGGCGCAGGGTGTAGTGTGGGGGGGAGAGATGTGGGGCGCAGGGTGTAGTGTGGGGGGAGAGATGTGGGGTGCAGGGTGTAGTGTGGGGGGAGAGATGTGGGATGCAGGGTGTATGGGGGGGGAGAGATGTGGGGTGCAGGGTGTAGTGTGGGGGGGGAGAGATGTGGGGTGCAGGGTGTAGTGTGGGGGGGAGAGATGTGGGGTGCAGGGTGTAGTGTGGGGGGAGAGATGTGGTGGGCGGGATGCGGGACGCAGGGTGTAGTGTGGGGGGGGGGGGGAGATGTGGGGCGCGGGGTGCAATGTGGAGGGAGAGATGTGGGGTGCGGGGTGTAGTGTGTGGGGGGAGGGGCGCGGTGCGTAGTGTGGGGGGGAGAGATGCGGGGCGCAGTGTAGGGGAGAGGGGCGTAGGGGGGAGAGATGCGGGGCATGGTGGGGAGAGATGCGGGGCGCAGTGTAGGTGGGAGGGGCGTAGGGGGGGAGAGATGCGGGGCGCAGTGGAGGGGCGTAGGGGGAGAGATGCGGGGCGCAGTGGAGGGGCGTAGGGGGAGAGATGCGGGGCGCAGTGTAGGGGGGAGGGGCGTGGGGGGGAGAGATGCGGGGTGTAGGGGGGAGAGATGCAGGGCGCAGTGTAGGGGGTAGGGGCGTAGGCGGGAGAGATGCGGGGCGCAGTGTAGGGGGGAGGGGCGTAGGGGGGAGAGATGCGGGACGCAGTGTGGGGGGGGGGGGGCGCAGGGGGGGGGGGGAGAGATGGGGGCGCAGTGGGGGGGGGAGGGGCGCGGGCCGTAAGGGGGGGGGAGATGCGGGGCATAGGGGGGAGAGATGCGGGGCATAGGGGGGAGAGATGCGGGGCATAGGGGGCAGAGATGCGGGGCATAGGGGGGGAGAGATGCGGGGCGTGGGGGGGGGAGAGATGCGGGGCGTGGGGGGGAGAGATGCGGGGCGGGGGGGGGGAGAGATGCGGGGCGTGGGGGGGAGAGATGCGGGGCGTGGGGGGGGGAGAGATGCGGGGCATAGGGGGGGAGAGATGCGGGGCGTGGGGGGGGAGAGATGCGGGGCGTGGGGGGGGAGAGATGCGGGGGGGGGGGGGGGGGGAGAGATGCGGGGCAGGGGGGGGGAGAGATGCGGGGGGGGGGGGGGGGGAGAGATGCGGGGCATGGGGGGGGGAGAGAGCGGGGGGGGGGGGGGGAGAGATGCGGGGCATGGGGGGGGGGAGATGCGGGGGGGGGGGGGAGAGATGCGGGGCGGGGGGGGGAGAGATGCGGGGCGGGGGGGGGGGAGATGCGGGCGTGGGGGGGAGAGATGCGGGGCGGGGGGGGGAGAGATGCGGGGCATGGGGGGGGGGGAGAGATGCGGGGCATGGGGGGGGGGAGAGATGCGGGGGGGGGGGGGAGAGATGGGGGGGGGGGGGGGGGGGAGAGATGGGGGGCGTGGGGGGGGGGAGAGATGCGGGGGGGGGGGGGGGGGAGAGATGCGGGGCGTGGGGGGGGAGAGATGCGGGGCGTGGGGGGAGAGATGCGGGGCATGGGGGAGGGAGAGATGCGGGGCATGGGGGAGGGAGAGATGCGGGGCATGGGGGAGGGAGAGATGCGGGGCATGGGGGAGGGAGAGATGCGATGCATGGGGGGGGGGAGAGATGCGGGGCAGGGGGGGAGAGAGGGGGGGGAGAGATGCGGGGCATGGGGGGGGAGATGCGCGGGGCATGGGGGGGGGGAGATGCGCGGGACAGGGGGGGGGGAGAGATGCGGGGCATGGGGGGGGAGATGCGCGGGGCATGGGGGGGAGATGCGCGGGGCATGGGGGGGGGGGGAGATGCGCGGGGCATGGGGGGGGGAGATGCGCGGGGCATGGGGGGGGGAGATGCGCGGGGCATGGGGGGGGGAGATGCGCGGGGCATGGGGGGGGGGAGATGCGCGGGGCATGGGGGGGGAGATGCGCGGGGCATGGGGGGAGAGATGCGGGGCATGGGGGGGGGAGAGATGCGGGGCATGGGGGGGAGAGATGCGGGGCGCGGGGGGGAGAGATGCGGGGCATGGGGGGGAGAGATGCGGGGCGGGGGGGGGGGAGAGATGCGGGGCGGGGGGGGGGGGGAGAGATGCGGGGCATGGGGGGGGAGAGATGCGGGGCATGGGGGGGAGAGATGCGGGGCATGGGGGGGAGAGATGCGGGGCATGGGGGGGGAGAGATGCGGGGCATGGGGGGGAGAGATGGGGGGGAGAGATGCGGGGCATGGGGGGGAGAGATGCGGGGCATGGGGGGGAGAGATGCGGGGCATAGGGGGGAGAGATGGGGGGGAGAGATGTGGGGCATGGGGGTGAGAGATGCGGGGCATGGAGGGGAGAGATGGGGGGGAGAGATGGGGGGGGAGAGATGCGGGGCATGGGGGGGAGAGATGGGGGGAGAGATGCGGGGCATGGAGGGGGAGAGATGCGGGGCGCAGTGTAGGGGGGGGAGGGGCGTAGGGAGGGAGAGATGCGGGGCGCAGTGTGGGGGGAGGGGCGTAGGGGGGGAGAGATGCGGGGTGCAGTGGGGGGGGGGGGGGGAGAGATGCGGGGCGCAGTGTAGGGGGGAGGGGCATAGGGGGGAGAGATGCGGAGCGCAGTGTAGGTGGGAGGGGCGTAGGGGGAGAGATGCGGAGCGCAGTGTGGGGGGAGGGGCGTAGGGGGGGAGAGATGCGGAGCGCAGTGTAGGGGGGAGGGGAGTAGGGGGGAAGAGATGCGGGGCGCAGTGTGGGGGGGAGGGGCGTAGGGGGGAGAGATGCGGGGCGCAGTGTAGGGGGAAGGGGCGTAGGGGGGGAGAGATGCGGGGCGCAGTGTAGGGGGGAGGGGCGTGGGGGGGAGAGATGCGGGGGTGCAGTGTAGGGGGGAGGGGGCGCAGGGCTTGGGGGGGAGAGATGCGGGGCGCAGTGTAGGGGGGAGGGAAGCAGGGCTTAGGGGGGAGGGAAGCAGGGCTTAGGGGGGGGAGAGATGCGGGGTGCAGTGTAGAGGGGAGGGGCGTAAGGGGGGGGAGATGCGGGGCATAGGGGGGGAGAGATGCGGAGCATGGGGGGGAGAGATGCGGGGCATTGGGGGGAGAGATGCGGGGCATTGGGGGGAGAGATGCGGGGCATTGGGGGGGGAGAGATGCGGGGCATGGGGGGGGAGAGATGCGGGGCATGGGGGGGAGAGATGCGGGGCATGGGGGGGAGAGATGCGGGGCATGGGGGGGAGAGATGCGGGGCATGGGGGGGAGAGATGCGGGGCATGGGGGGGGAGAGATGCGGGGCATGGGGGGGGGAGAGATGCGGGGCATGGGGGGGGGGAGAGATGCGGGGCAGGGGGGGGAGAGATGCGGGGCATGGGGGGGAGAGATGCGGGGCGCAGTGTAGGGGGGAGGGGCGTAGGGAGTAGAGATGCGCGGCGCAGTGTAGGGGGGAGGGGCGTAGGGAGGAGAGATGCAGGGCGCAGTGTGGGGGGGGGAGAGATGCGGGGCGCAGTGTAGGGGGGGAGAGATGCGGGGCGCAGTGTAGGGGGGAGAGATGCGGAGCGCAGTGTAGGGGGGAGGGGCGTAGGGGGGAGAGATGCGGAGCGCAGTGTAGGGGGGAGGGGCGTAGGGGGGAGAGATGCGGGGCGCAGTGTAGGGGGGAGGGGCGTAGGGGGGAGAGATGCGGGGCGCAGTGTAGGGGGAGGGGCGTAGGGGGGGGGGAGAGATGCGGGGCGCAGTGTAGGGGGGGAGAGATGCGGGGCGCAGTGTAGGGGGAGGGGCGTAGGGGGAGGGGTGCGGGGCGCAGTGTAGGGGGAGGGGGGGAGGGGCGTAGGGGGAGAGGTGCGGGGCGCAGTGTAGGGGGAGGGGGGGAGGGGTGTAGGGGGAGAGGTGCGGGGCGCAGTGTGGGGGGGGGAGAGATGCGGGGCGCAGTGTGGGGGGGAGGGGCGCAGGGTGGGGGGGGGAGAGATGCGGGGCGCAGTGTAGGGGGGGAGGGGCGCGGGGCGTAAGGGGGGGAGATGCGGGGCATAGGGGGGAGATGCGGGGCATGGGGGGGAGAGATGCGGGGCGTAAGAGGGGGAGATGCGGGGCATAGGGGGGAGATGCGGGGTTAGGGGGGAGATGCGGGGCATAGGGGGGAGATGCGGGGCATGGGGGGGGGAGAGATGCGGGGCATGGGGGGGGAGAGATGCGGGGCGCAGTGTAGGGGGGAGGGGCGTAAGGGGGAGAGATGCGGGGCGTAGTGTAGGGGGGGAAGGGCGCGGGGCATGGGGGGGGGAGAGATGCGGGGCATAGGGGGGGAGAGATGCGGGGCATGGGGGGGAGAGATGCGGGGCATGGGGGGGAGAGATGCGGGGCATGGGGGGGAGAGATGCGGGGCATGGGGGGGGAGAGATGCGGGGCGTAGGGGGGGGAGAGATGCGGGGCGTAGGGGGGGGGAGAGATGCGGGGCGGAGGGGGGGAGAGATGCGGGGCGTAGGGGGGGAGAGATGCGGGGCGTAGGGGGGGGGGGAGAGATGCGGGGCGTAGGGGGGGAGAGAGATGCGGGGCGAGGGGGGGGGGAGAGATGCGGGGCGGGGGGGGGAGAGATGCGGGGCGTAGGGGGGGGGGGGAGAGATGCGGGGCGTAGTGTAGGGGGGGGGAGAGATGCGGGGCGTAGTGTAGGGGGGGGGGAGAGATGCGGGGCGTAGTGTAAGGGGGGGAGAGATGCGGGGCGTAGTGTAGGGGGGGAGAGATGCGGTCCGTAGTGTTGGAGGGAGAGATGCGGGTCGCACTGTAGGGGTGTAGGGGGAGAGAGATGCGGGGCGCGGAGCATAGTGTAGGGAGGGAGAGATGCGGGGCGCGGAGCATAGTGTAGGGGGGGGAGAGATGTGGGGCGCAGGGCGTAGTGTAGGAGGGGAGAGATGTGGGGCGCAGTGCATAGTGTAGGGGGGAGAGATGTGGGGCGTAGTGTAGGGGGGGGAGAAATGCGGGGCGCGGAACATAGTGTAGGGGGGAGAGATGTGGGGCGCAGGGCGTAGTGTAGGGGGGGGAGAGATGTGGGGCGCAGGGTGTAGAGCTGTGTTACTATAAGGGATGGCAAGCTATGGTTGAGGCTTGGTGCATTTGGCAGGCTCTGTGGAAACGCATTAAGATTTTCCCGCAGCACTTTTCACAGAAAGTCCGCACAGTTTTTTTCTGCTTCAATTATACCTATAGGGAAATCGCCGGCGTTTCCATAGGTATAATTGACATGTTGGGATTTCCAAAAACGCAACTGTTTTGAAAATCGCAGAATTTCCGCTGCGGGTGTTTTTCTGCAATGTGTGGATGGGATTCGCCACGTTGGGCTTCAGCCTTAAAAGACACATGGGGAGCTGTGGGAAATGTTTGGGGTGCTCTGAGCTGTGGAGTGCTTATTAACCCTATGGGGGTGCACTAGAGAGATGAAGAATCCTTGTGAGGGGGTGCACAGGAAATATATGGATATTGGTGGAATAATTGCTAGCATTGTGGGGGTAGACTTATAGGAGCTATCTTGTCACAACAATTTACCCCCTCCCTGTGGGTATCTTGCCCAGTCTGAATGGAATGGCTGGTCTTAAGTGCTTACCGCTGTTCCATCCATTTCAGTGATTTCAGACCACCGGAAATAGCAGAAATACAAAACTGTGAATACCACGTAACGCTTGTTGTGACTGGGCAACCCCTTTAAGGTTCATGGGGGATAGTAACAGTGTGAGGGTGCATGGGAGAGACACAGGGAATAGTGAGATGCTTGTTAGTAATGTGGGGGTACACTGGAGAGACATGGGGGATAGATAGTGAGATGATTGTTAATAATGTGGGGGTACACTGGAGGAACATGGGGGATAGTGAGATGATTGTTAGTAATGTGGGGGTACACTGGAGGGACATGGGGGATAGTAGGATGCTTTTATGTAATGTGGGGGTACACTGGAGGGACATGGGGTACAGTGGGGTGCTTGTTAGTAATGTGTGGGTACACTGGAGGGACATGGGGGATAGTGAGATGATTGTTAGTAATGGGGTACACAGGAGGGACATGGGGGATAGTGGGGTGCTTGTTAGTAATGTGTGGGTACACTGGAGGGACATGGGGGATAGTGAGATGATTGTTAGTAATGGGGTACACAGGAGGGACATGGGGTACAGTGGGGTGCTTGTTAGTAATGTGGGGGTACACTGGAGGAACATGGGGGATAGTGAGATGATTGTTAGTAATGTGGGGGTACACTGGAGGGACATGGGGGATAGTAGGATGCTTTTATGTAATGTGGGGGTACACTGGAGGGACATGGGGTACAGTGGGGTGCTTGTTAGTAATGTGTGGGTACACTGGAGGGACATGGGGGATAGTGAGATGATTGTTAGTAATGGGGTACACAGGAGGGACATGGGGGATAGTGGGGTGCTTGTTAGTAATGTGTGGGTACACTGGAGGGACATGGGGGATAGTGAGATGATTGTTAGTAATGGGGTACACAGGAGGGACATGGGGTACAGTGGGGTGCTTGTTAGTAATGTGGGGGTACACTGGAGGGACATGGGGGATAGTGAGATGATTGTTAGTAATGGGGTACACAGGAGGGACATGGGGGATAGTGGGGTGCTTGTTAGTAATGTGGGGGTACACAGGAGGGACATGGGGGATAGTAACAGTGTGGGTGTACACTGGAGGGACATGGGGGATAGTGGGATGCTTTTAAGTAATGTGGGGGGACATGGGGGATAGTGAGATGATTGTTAGTAATGTGGGTGTACACTGGAGGGACATGGGGGATAGTGGGATGATTGTTAGTAATGTGGGGGTACACTGGAGGGACATGGGGGATAGTGGGGTGCTTGTTAGTAATGTGGGGGTACACTGGAGGGACATGGGGATAGTGAGATGATTGTTAGTAATGTGGGGGTACACTGGAGGGACATGGGGGATAGTAACAGTGTGGGGGTACACTGGAGGGACATGGGGGATAGTAACAGTGTGGGGGTACACTGGAGGGACATGGGGGATAGTGAGATGCTTCTTAGTAATGTGGGGGTACACTGGAGGGACATGGGGGATAGTGGGGTGCTTGTTAGTAATGTGGGGGTACACAGGAGGGACATGGGGGATAGTAACAGTGTGGGTGTACACTGGAGGGACATGGGGGCTAGTGGGATGCTTTTAAGTAATGTGGGGGGACATGGGGGATAGTGAGATGATTGTTAGTAATGTGGGTGTACACTGGAGGGACATGGGGGATAGTGGGATGATTGTTAGTAATGTGGGGGTACACTGGAGGGACATGGGGGATAGTGGGGTGCTTGTTAGTAATGTGGGGGTACACTGGAGGGACATGGGGATAGTGAGATGATTGTTAGTAATGTGGGGGTACACGAGGGACATGGGGGATAGTAACAGTGTGGGGGTACACTGGAGGGACATGAGGAATAGTGGAATGCTTGTTAGTAATGTGGGGGTACATTGGAGGGACATGGGGGATAGTAACTGTGGGGGTACACTGGAGGGACATGGGGGATAGTAACAGTGTGGGGGTACACTGGAGGGACATGGGGAATAGTAACAGTGTGGGGATGCACTGGAGGGACATAGGGGATAGTAACAGTGTGGGGATGCACTGGAGGGACATGGGAGATAGTAACAGTGTGGGGGTACACTGGAGGGACATGGGGGATAGTAACAGTGTGGGGGTACACTGGAGGGACATGGGGGATAGTGAGATGCTTCTTAGTAATGTGGGGGTACACTGGAGGGACATGGGGGATAGTGGGGTGCTTGTTAGTAATGTGGGGGTACACAGGAGGGACATGGGGGATAGTAACAGTGTGGGTGTACACTGGAGGGACATGGGGGCTAGTGGGATGCTTTTAAGTAATGTGGGGGGACATGGGGGATAGTGAGATGATTGTTAGTAATGTGGGTGTACACTGGAGGGACATGGGGGATAGTGGGATGATTGTTAGTAATGTGGGGGTACACTGGAGGGACATGGGGGATAGTGGGGTGCTTGTTAGTAATGTGGGGGTACACTGGAGGGACATGGGGATAGTGAGATGATTGTTAGTAATGTGGGGGTACACGAGGGACATGGGGGATAGTAACAGTGTGGGGGTACACTGGAGGGACATGAGGAATAGTGGAATGCTTGTTAGTAATGTGGGGGTACATTGGAGGGACATGGGGGATAGTAACTGTGGGGGTACACTGGAGGGACATGGGGGATAGTAACAGTGTGGGGGTACACTGGAGGGACATGGGGAATAGTAACAGTGTGGGGATGCACTGGAGGGACATAGGGGATAGTAACAGTGTGGGGATGCACTGGAGGGACATGGGAGATAGTAACAGTGTGGGGGTACACTGGAGGGACATGGGGGATAGTAACAGTGTGGGGGTACACTGGAGGGACATAAGGGATAGTAACATTGTGGGGGTACATTGGAGGAACATAGGGGATAGTAACTGTGGGGGTACAATGGAGGAACATAGGGGATAGTAACTGTGGGGGTACACTGGAGGGACATAGGGGATAGTAACTGTGGGGGTACACTGGAGGGACATAGGGGATAGTAACTGTGGGGATACACTGGAGGGACATAGGGGATAGTAACAGTGTGGGGGTACACTGGAGGGACATAAGGGATAGTAACATTGTGGGGGTACATTGGAGGAACATAGGGGATAGTAACTGTGGGGATACACTGGAGGGACATAGGGGATAGTAACAGTGTGGGGGTACACTGGAGGGACATAAGGGATAGTAACATTGTGGGGGTACATTGGAGGAACATAGGGGATAGTAACTGTGGGGGTACAATGGAGGAACATAGGGGATAGTAACTGTGGGGGTACACTGGAGGGACATAAGGGATAGTAACAGTGTGGGGGTACATTGGAGGGACATGGGGGATAGTAACAGTGTGGGGATACACTGGAGGGACATGGGGGATAGTAACAGTGTGGGCGTACGCTGGAGGGACATGAGGGGATAGTAACTGTGGGGGTACGCTGGAGGGACATAGGGGATAGTAACTGTGGGGGTATGCTGGAGGGACATAGGGGATAGTAACAGTGTGGGGGTACGCTGGAGGGACATAGGGGATAGTAACAGTGTGGGGGTACTCTGGAAGGACATAGGGGATAGTAACAGTGTGGGGGTACTCTGGAGGGACATAGGTGATAGTAACAGTGTGGGGGTACGCTGGAGGTACATAGGGGATAGTAACTGTGGGGGTACGCTGGAGGGACATAGTTGATAGTAACAGTGTGGGGGTACGCTGGAGGGACATAGGGGATAGTAACAGTGTGGGGGTACACTGGAGGGACATAGGGGATAGTAACAGTGTGGAGGTACACTGGAGGGACATAGGGGATAGTAACAGTGTGGGGGTACACTGGAGGGACATAGGGGATAGTAACAGTGTGGAGGTACACTGGAGGGACATAGGGGATAGTAACTGTGGGGGTACGCTGGAGGGACGTAGGGGATAGTAACAGTGTGGGGGTATGCTGGAGGGACACGGGATAGTAACAGTGTGGGGGTACGCTGGAGGGACATAGGGGATAGTAACAGTGTGGGGGGTACTCTGGAGGGACATAGGGGATAATAACAGTGTGGGGGTACACTGGAGGGACATAGGGGATAGTAACAGTGTGGGGGTACACTGGAGGGACATAGGGGATAGTGGGATATACCTGGATGTATGTATAACTGTACTTGTTAGTATCGGGTCTTTGCTGTACAATACACTGAAGACCCGCTGGCTATGGCGGCCGCTCTGAAGAGTGTCCGCCATCTTTAAAAGCCCAGTGTGTACTATGGATGTCGGGAAGGGGTACAATTGTTTACAAAGTGACCTTTGAGTTTGCTCATGTTTCACAGCTACAAAGTGCTGTTATTTTGTTGTTTTTACTTTATATCTTATATTTTTTTGCCCCAAATGTTAATTTAATAAATGACCTAGAACATGATTGAGTAAAGTTACGCGCACACTACCATTATGCACGTCCATTGCTGTCATCTGCCATAGGAAGAGAGCAACAGACATCACCGGTAGTAGATGGAGCCTCCTCCTGCGTCTGTTCCCATTGACTAGAATGTAAAAAACATGGACACTGTCTTCTGTCTTCTTTTTTCTATGTGCTGTCTTTCATTTCTGTTTACTTTTGTAAAGGAAGGAAATGTCCTGCATGTACAACTTTTTCTTCAGTCAGAAAACAACAAACATGATGGAAGAAAGGAGACAGAGGAAAGACAGGAGATGGCGTCCATCATGTTGTTTACATTGGTGTCAATGGGAATGGACACAGACTCTGTCTCTGTCCTTTACTCTGTCACAGTTAAAGGGGTATTCCCATGACCATGATCATTTTTAAATTTGTAGATAGTTAAAAGTTAAACATTATTGCAAATATAAGTAATTAAACATTTTGCAGCGTGTTAAAGATTTTCTCTAAATATCTTGTAGTCACAAGTTGTTGACTTGATTGGTTGCCAGTGGATACGACCATCAATGCAGGACCTTTCTAAGGTCAGAAAATCAGCCATGATGTCCTTATTGTGGCCGGGATATCTTCTGATACATGTAGTGTCCCTGCCTGATAACCTGGCTACAATAAGAAAATCATTGCTGGGTTCCTGACAAGTCCCAGACCATAGAAAGTTTCTGCATTTGTTGTCGTATCCATTGGCAACCGATCAAGAAAACAGACTGTCACCACTAAGATGGATAGAGAAAATCTTTAAAACACTGCAAAATTTTTAACTATTTATATTTGCAAACATGTTTAACTTTTAATTATCTACAAATATAGATATCATTATGTTCACGGGAATACCCCTTTAATGTCCGTTGCTGTCATCCATCAACGGACATTAACAAAGGTAGCCTGAACCCACCCTAGGGTTGCTATTAGACAGGTATTTTGTGTTTTTGATCAGTGTATAAACAACAGCACATGTGTTAATGGGAATAAAGACCACATGTATAATGTCACCCTAAAGCCGGCTTCACACAGACACATGTGGTTGTTAGCTGTGGTTCCCAGACCAGGACCCAGACTGCCAGCAGCTTAGTTGTTTATGATGGTAGGAGTCCCTGCTTCCCCGCAGCTTCACTGTCCGGGTAACTAATATGTGAGGGTTACTAATAATAAGGGTTACTAGTATGTGAGGTGCCTGGAGGCAGTAATCAAGTAACTCCACTATGGAGGTCCTTAAAGGAGTATTCTAGGAATATGCTGTTGAGCTCCACTTTTACTCAGGCAGAGACATCACGTCCATACGTTACACAGCTCAATCCAATTTAAATGAATGGGGCTGAGGTGCAATACTCAGCACAGCCTGTATACAGTGTACGGCGCTGTGCTTGGTAAATAGTGAAGAGACCACAGCAATCAACATCAATAATCCCTTTAATTAGCACTTACATGTAACTCTAGGCTGAGGCCACACAAAGGAGGACTGCTCTAAGATACATTCAGCACAGGTTATTAAACAATTGTACAGTGAATTCCTGAACTTACCAGAAAACAGCAGATTATTGTTTGCAGGACTAATTGTACTTTGCAATGGCGCCATTCAATATCCTGTACAATGTACTTGGAAGCTGGAAAAAAATTAAGGATGAGGTAGAATTGGAAAAAAAACCGCATCTGCGACAATTTCTTATGGGTTTAATTTTTACGGCATTCACTATGTGGTAAAAATGACATGCTAACTGTATTCTGTGGGTCAGTACGATCAGTACCAAATTTATATAGTATTTGTAATGTTTTCATACCTTTTAAAAAATTTTAAACTTTGCAAAATAGAAGAAAAAATTTGTGTCGCCATATTGTGACACCTGTAACTTTTTTATATTTATATGTATGGAGCTGGGTATGGAGTTTTTTTTATGCTGGACAAGATGGCATTTTTTTATTGATACTGTATTGGGGAAGTTTTGATGGTTAGATCACTTTTTATTCCATTTTTTAATAAGAGGCATAGTGTTGAAAAAAACAGCCATTTGGCCATTTTGATTTTTTTTCCTTGCTATGCCGTTTACCGTATGGGATAAATATTTTTATATTTTAATAGTTCAGATATTTTTAAGCGCCGGAGACCTGACGTGTCCTAGGGGGTCTGATTGCTCATACTATACACTGAAATTACTACTATATTGCAGTGAATAGTAAAATCCAATCACTTCTATTACATGCTGCCTATGGCAATAAATTGCTGCCCTCCGATGACGATCTGAGGTTGCATTTAACTGCGGCATCTAAAGTGTTAACAGCTGCGATCGGTGTCAGCGGCGGGTGCCGGCTGTGTTATAAAATAAGATAATCCTTTAATAGTCCCACCATGGGGAAATTCAGTTTGTTACAGTAGCATAGATAATACAAACACACATACTGTACAAAAACGCTCCAAGGTAGAGGCATTACAGTAACAGGTAAAAAAAGTAGAAGGGATATCACAACTTAAGATCTTTCAGTTCTCTGTATGGACTGATCTCCGGTTAGATCGGTGTTGGTTGTACAGCCTAACCGCTGTGGGGAGGAAAGACTTCCGATAGCGCTCCTTCTCACACTTAGGGTGGAGCAGTCGGTCACTGACAGTACTGCCCAGCGCTATCACGGTCTCATGCATGGGATGAGAGTTATTCTCCAGCATGGAGCTCACCACGGACAGTATCCTTCTGTCACCCACCACCTGCACTGGGTCCGGGGCACCCCCCAGGACAGAGCTGGCCTTTCTAATCAGCTTATTGACTTTATTCCTATCCCTGGTTGATATGCTACTCCCCCAGCAGGCCACTCCGAAGAAGATGACTGATGCCACTACAGAACTGAAAAAGGTCCTAAGAAGTGCCCCCTGGACGCCAAAGGCTCTCAGCCTCCTAAGCAGGTAGAGCCTACTGTGGCCCTTCCTATTTTTTTCAAGATGGCGCCGCTGGAGTGGCTGCCTGTTAAGCAGCTCTGAGACTCTCTCTCTTATTTTTCTTTCTTTGTCTGTTTTTTTTATCTCTCTACTTAATGGACTTTACACTATGAAGAAACAAAGACTTGGAATTGGACCTTTGTGATACTTTTTTTTGTTTTTATCTGTCTTTTTGTTCTGCTGAAATGGGAACTCTTGTGTCTGCAGACATTTCTTTTGTCTACACAAGAGAGAAACTCCTGCAGCTTAGAGACACAACAGGGCTGCATACCATTTGCCCACCCATGCCCCAAGAACTCTGGAGAAAGAAAAAGCGGGGGAGGGGCTGCAGAGCAGGAACTCTTCAGAGCACAGGTGTCAAACACAAGGCCCGCGGACCGAATCCGGCCCGCTGCCTTCTGTTATCCGGCCCGGCACTTATCTGGCCCGCAGGGCCGCGGCATTTTTTTATTGTCTATGTACATTATATAATGTAAACCAGCCCAGGACAGGCCGCTTAAAAAAAAAAAAAAAAAAGCTACATGATACCTGTCCTGGGCTGGTTTACAAGACCTCTGCATGTCAGCGCAGGCGGCGATACAATGACGTCATCGCGCCTCCTACGCTGACACGCAGACAAGAAGAGGAGGAGGCCGTGGCTGCATCAAGGCATCGGAGGTAGGTGAAGATAAGTTTTTTTTTATATATATAAATAGGCCGTTGCCTGCTGGAGTATCCCCGGCACGTAACGGCCTATTTACTTACCGATCCCCGCTGCTGGTCGTGGCCGTCCCCGCTTCCCCTTCTGCTATGGGTCGCAGAAGCTGCCGTGTGCAGGAGCGGGGATGGTAAGTGAGGCCGCGGCCGCGAACCCCATCAAATACTACTATTATTATACTCCGGGGTCTTTTCAGACCCCGGAGTATAATAATCGGAGACCCCGGGGAGGTGATAAACATAAAAACCTGTGTTACTCACCTCTCCGGCGATCCGATGCTGCTCCCAGCCGGCTTCGGCCTTCTTTGGTGACATCCCAGGCGTCACGTGAGCCAGGCCGACGTCATTATCTCGCGACGCCGGTCTGTGCGACATTGAAGAAGGCCGAACGCAGGGAGCGCACCGGGGCCCAGGTAAGTAACACTGGTTTTTATGTTTGTCACCACCTGGGTCTCCGATCATTTTACTCTGTCTCTGAAATAGTTCATGGGTGGGGGGGGGGGGTCACTATGGGGCATAATACCATGTGCAGGGGCCACTATGGACTATAATACCGTTTGCAGGGGCCACTATGGGGCATAATACCAATGCAGGGGCCACTAAGGAGCATAATACCGATTGCAGGCGCCACTATGGAGCATAATAACGTGTGCAGGGGCCACTATGGAGCATAATAACGTGTGCAGTGGCCACTATGGAGCATAATACCGTGTGCAGGGGCAACTATGGAGCATAATACCGTGTGCAGGGGCAACTATGGAGCATAATACCGTGTGCAGGGGCCGCTGTGGGGCATAATACCGTGTGCAGAGGCAACTATAGAGCATAATACCGTTTGCAGGGGTAAACAGTATTTGTATAGTGCTTAATTTTTGATATATTCAGAAAAGGATGAGGATAGTATGTAACATGCCAATGTCTTAGGTTTTAACAATACATTATGTTCTTCCTGGTTGACCTCAAAGGGCTGATTGTAACAGTAGTAATGTACAAATGTAACTACTGCTTAATAGCTCGCTTATCTGTTAAGGAGAAGTTACTTTTATACATGTGTAAAATAATCTTGGCCCTTCAAGGTACCCCGTGAGGCTGAAGTGGCCCCCGGAGAAAATAAGTTTGACACCCCTGCTTCAGAGGATTAAAAAGAGGCGTTACCGACCAACTGTTCCCTCCATCATTATGGGCAATGTGAGATCTCTTGCAAACAAGATGGATGAACTAACAGCGCTCACCAGGCATCAGCAGGAGTTTTGGGTGTGCAGCATGATGCTACTTACAGAGACTTGGCTCACTGAAGTTACTCCTGACCCTCTGGTCTCCTTGGATGGTTTTAAACTCCTTCGGGCAGACAGGACAAGGGAGAGCGGTAAGAGGAAAGGAGGGGGGCTGGCAATGTTTGTGAATAATAGATGGTGCAATCCTAGGCACATTGTGATTAAGGAGCAAACTTGCTGTAAGGGCATTGAACTATTAGCTGTGAGCATGAGACCTTTCTATCTACCAAGGGAACTATCACATGTCATCGTGATAGCTGCATATGTCCCCCCCTCTGCGAAAGCTGACGCTGCCTGCGAGGTCCTACAAGCCACGCTGAGCCATTTACAGTCACAGCACCCCCAGGCCCTCCTTCTTGTGTCTGACGATTTCAACCACGCCTCTCCATCATCCACACTTCCCAGTTTCACACAGTATGTAACCTGCCACACAAGAGACAACAAAACACTGGACTTGTTCTTTGCCAACGTGAGGGAGGCATATAACTCATCAGCCCTACCGCCCCTGGGAAGATCGGATCACAACCTAGTACATCTCCAACCTGTGTACAAGCCACTTGTACGTAGAGAACCAGCTGTCACCCGCACAGTGAGGATATGGTCCGAGGAGAGTGATGAGGCTCTGAGGGATTGTTTTGACACAACCGCATGGGAAGTTTTGCAGGATTCGTATGGAGAAGATATAGAAGGACTCACATACTGCATAATGGACTACATTAATTTTTGTGTGGACAACACAGTACCCACAAAAGTGGTGAGGTGCTTCTCCAACAACAAACCATGGATTAACTCTGATATAAAAACACTACTTAAGGAGAAAAAGATGGCATTCAGGACAAGAGATAAGGAGGGGTTGAGGGAAGTACAAAAGGAGCTGAGGCATCAAATCAGGCAAGGAAAAGCCAGTTATAAGGAAAAAATGGAAAAGCCATTGGAAACAAAAGACATAAGGGGGGGTCTGGGAGGGGCTTAAGTCAATTTCGGGTCATAAACAGTCTGTCTGCCAGATTGAGGCAGATGTTAATTGGCTTAATGAACTAAATCTATTCTTCAACAGATTTGATCACACACCAGCTCCTCCCACCCCAGCATGTCCTTCAGCTCCCCTCACCACAATGACTTCACCCCATGTGGCTACTTCCCAACAGACCAGTAAATCCAGAAATCTGTCTTTATCTGACCACAGTCTGACCTTCACACGGGCCCAGGTGAGGAAGGAGATAAAAAAGATCAATGCGAGGAAAGCCGCAGGGCCAGATGACATCAGTGCAAGGCTAATTAAGACTTGTGGGGACCAGCTGTGTGGTATAATTACATATATGTATAATATGAGCCTGAGGCAGGAAATAGTCCCTGAATTATGGAAATCTTCTTGTGTGGTACCAGTTCCAAAGAAACCCCACCCTATGGACCTCAACGACTACAGACCTGTAGCACTGACATCCCACTTGATGAAGATCTTAGAGAGATTGGTTCTCACACATCTTCGCCCTCTAGTGAGCCCCGCTATGGACCCTCTCCAGTTTGCTTATCGACCGGGCATTGGGGTAGATGATACCATCATCCACCTTCTGCACAGGGCTCTGTCTCACCTGGAAAAACCAGGGAACACGGTGAGTATAATGTTCTTTGATTTCTCCAGTGCTTTTAACACCATACAGCCCAGGTTACTGAGAGATAAGCTGGGCCTTGCTGGAGTGGACCACCACCTCTCCAACTGGATCCTAGACTACCTCACAAATCGACCTCAATACGTGAGAGCCCAAGACTGTGTGTCAGGTACCGTGATCTGTAATACGGGGGCACCTCAGGGTACGGTTCTCGCCCCTTTCCTCTTCACACTGTACACTGCTGATTTTAGGTGCAACTCATCTAGCTGCTACCTACAGAAGTATTCTGATGACTCTGCAATAGTAGGCCTCATCACAGACGATGATGACACGGAGTACAGAGAACTGAACCGGTTTTTTGTGGACTGGTGCCACCAGAACCACCTGAAGATTAACGCGGGGAAGACCAAGGAGATGGTGGTGGACTTCCGTAAAGGCAGATGCCCTCCAAAACCAGTGGACATCCTGGGGACGGGCATCGAGATTGTGAACACCTATAAGTACCTGGGTTTGCTCCTTAATAATAAGCTGGACTGGGCAGATCATATGGAGGCCCTGTACAGGAAGGGCCACAGCAGGCTCTACCTGCTTAGGAAGCTGAGAGCCTTTGGAATCCGGGGGGCACTTCTTAGGACTTTCTTCAACTCGGTAGTGGCATCAGCCATCTTCTTTGGAGTGGCCTGCTGGGGGAGCAGCATATCAACCAGGGACAGAAATAAACTTGACAAGCTGATTAGAAGGGCCAGCTCTGTCCTGGGGAGCCCACTGGACCCAGTGCAGGTGGTGGGTGACAGAAGGATACTGTCCGTGGTGAGCTCCATGCAGAAGAAGAAGTCCCATCCCATGCATGAGACTGTGATTGCGCTGTGACAGAAGGATACTGTCCGTGGTGAGCTCCATGCAGAAGAAGAAGTCCCATCCCATGCATGAGACTGTGATTGCGCTGGGCAGTACTGTCAGTGACCGACTGCTCCACCCTAGGTGTGAGAAGGAGCGCTATCGGAAGTCTTTCCTCCCCACCGCGGTTAGGCTGTACAACCAACACCGACCTAAGCGGAGATCATTACATACAGAGAACTGAAATATCTTTCTGCCTGTTAAATCCCCCCCCCCCCTCTGCTACGTCCTATCTGTCTGTCTGCTATTAATGTAATGCCTCTCACCTTGGAACATTCCTGTACATGTTGTATTTGTATTTGTATCTGCTTATCTTATCTTATCTTTGCTGCTGTAACACACATTGTTACTATTGTGGGACTATTAAAGGACTATTATTATTATTATTATTATTATTATTATTATTATAACAGGACCTCCATGTGATCTGCCCAGTCTAGCTTATTATTGAGGAGCACACCCAGGTACTTATAGGTGTTGACTATCTCAATGCCAGTCCCCTGGATGTCCACTGGTTTAGGAAGGTATCTGCACTTGCGAAAGTCCACCACCATCTCCTTGGTCTTCCCAGCAGTAATCCTAAGGTGGTTCCACTGGCACCAGTCCACAAAATCCCGGTTCAGTTCTCTGTACTCCCTGTCATCTTCGTCTGTGATGAGGCCTACTATTACAGAGTCATCAGAATACTTCTGTAGGTAGCAGCTAGATGAGTTGCACCAAAAATTTGCAGTGTACAGTGTGAAGAGGAAAGGGGCAAGAACTGTACCTTGAGGTGCCCCCGTATTACAGATCACGGTATCTGACACACAGTCCCAGACTCTCACATACAGAGGTCAGCTTGTGAGGTAGTCTAGAATCCAGTTGTAGAGGTGGTGGTCCACTCCAGCAAGGGCCAGCTTGTCACTCAGTAGCCCTGGCTATATGGTGTTAAAAGCACTGGAGAAATCAAAGAACATTATTCTCACAATGTTCCCTGGTTTCTCCAGGTGAGAAAGAGCCCTGTGTAGAAGGTGGATGATGGCATCATCTACCCCAATGCCTGGCTGATAGGTAAACTGGAGAGGGTCCATAGCCGAACTCACTAGAGGGCGGAGATGTGTGAGAACCAATCTCTCTAAGACCTTCATCAAGTGGGATGTTAATGCTACAGGTCTGTAGCCGTTAAGGTCCATCAGATGAGGTGTCTTTGGAACTGGTACCACAGAAGATGATTTCCACAGTTGTGGTACCATTCCCAGCTTCAGGCTCATATTGTACATATATGTAATAATACCACATAGCTGGTCCGCGCAGGTCTTAATTAGCCTTGCACAGATGCCATCTGGCCCTGCAGCCTTGATCCTTTTCAGTTCCTTTCTCACCTGGACACGTGTGAAGATCAGACTGTAGCCAGATGGCTGATTACTAGATTCACTGATCTGGAGGTGAGAACTAACAGCAGGAGGTGAGGTCAGTGTGGGAGAGAGGATAATAAACCTTCCCTGTCTTCTCTCTGGGAGCTCCGGCTGAAGTTACAGCCGGCTCCCCTTTCAGCAGCTCCACGATTTTGTGCAGCTGCTGAGTTCTGCTTGGATGTACCGGTACGTTCTTGCAGAACTAGACATCCACCTTCCGGACGTATGTACCCAATGGCCGGTCTGGAAGTGGTTAAAAAAAGAAAAAAAAAAACATCTGTTTTATTTCATTTTTTTTTTAAGGTGACAAAAATGTAGAATATTTTACTTTTGTGTAAAACAGAAAGAAATGGATTTTGGTTTATTAGCATTGATCTCTATGTAAACAGGCGGCCATCCTTTTTTTTGCATCCTTTAAACAGATCTGCTAAACAGAAGTAAAAAACGTAATCTGAATGGAGCCTTATACTGCATCCAGTGTTTGCTTGTGTGTCAGCTGATGGGGAACACATTCACAGCGACACCGCAGTCCTATGACTGCTTGTTAATGGTGCAGTCCAACACCCTGCAACAGAGGCCCCAATGCAAAATCTGTAAGGGTATATTCACATTTGCACTGGAGTCTCCTCACTGTAGTATCTGCCTGCACGTGCAGCTTTTCTGTCCGCTGAATTCAGTTTAAAAACAAGGGACACCCAAAGGAGTCCATTATTGTCAATGGGGTCCATCATGATCCTTACATTACCGTTATTTTAGCGGTCTGCCTGTCCATTATTCTGGTCCTCTGAACCTAGCATTATGGGGCCCTTGTTACCTTATACCAATTGTGGTCTATTTTGTATGGTACAGGGACTTTTGGAGCCCCCTCTGGTTCGACGACATGGTAGCGACTGCTACCCTCTATATCCCATGCCCAGCACCAGGGGGGTAACTTGAGGGGGTGCAGAGGGTGCAGTCGCACCGGGGCCCAGGAGCACAGGTGGCCCATAAGCACTGGCATCAATATTGAGACTGCAGCTTCCATCTGGCCCATAAGCCAAGGAGACCCACAGACCCACAGATTACCCTAACCACACTAAGGTTGATTAAACTCCTTAGCAGCCGTAACCATCACTATCAAGAATTCACTGTAGGGATGAGGTAGGGGGCCCCGGACAAAAGATTGCACCGGGGCCCACAAGACTTTAGTTACGCCACTGACCAGCACCCCCAACAATCAGCTGTTCTCAGAGCATGGAGCGGGAAGCAGACAGCTCTGTTCTCTGCGTAGTGACTGATCTGAGTCCCTGAAGTGCAGCCCATTCATGTAAATGGGAGAAGATCTGCAGTACATGGTCTGGCCACTGCACAGAGAACGGAGCTGTCTGCTTCCTGCTCCATTCTCTAAGAACAGCTTATGGAGGATAGACGCTGCGGATGTAGTGAGTGGAGTCAGACGTTCTATTATAGACCCTGTGTTATAAACTCTGCAACATCTCAACGATTCTAACTGGAGCCATATTGTTCTGTTATATTCCATGACACTATAGCGAGAAACAACCATGGAGCGAGACCTAAAAAATCTAATGTTAGAATGTAGAGGGGCCAATGCCCTGAACAGAACCCCAGATCGTATGTCATTGGGGTCCTATGTCCTGTAGAATGTCAGATCTTATGGGCAGGCTCCTCTCTCCTGTACATTGTCAGATCTTATGGGCAGGGTCCTGTCTCCTGTAGATTGTCAGCTCTTATGGGCAGGGTCCTGTCTCCTATACATTGTTAGCTCTTATGGGCGGGGTGCTCTCTCCTGTAGATTGTCAGCTCTTATGGGCAGGGTCCTCTCTCCTGTAGATTGTAAGCTGTTATGGTCAGGCTGCTCTCCTGTAGATTGTCAGATTTTATGGGCAGCGTTTTCTCTCCTATAGATTGTCAGCTCTTATGGCCAAGATCCTCTTGACTGTAGATTGTAAATTCTTATGGGCAGGGTCCTGTCTCCTGTAGAGTGTCAGCTCTTATGGTCAGGCTGCTCTCTCCTTCTCTTCTGCTCTCCCTGATTGTACTACGCTACAGACTATGTTGGCACCATGTTAATAAAGTTTCCTCTGATTCTTGTGGATTCTCACTGCCCTCTTTCCTCGTTCACTTCCAGGCTCTGGTGGAATAAACTCCTGGAGGATAGGAGGTGTATATCAATATTACATCTTCTAGGATGGCTGAAGACATTGTAGGGTGCAGTGACGGCTCCTGCTGTAGGGACAGAGCAGGAGTCATTCTTCTAGTGAGCATCTAGGAGGGAATGGAGGAAAAGGAGAAAATACAAAAAATAGCCATGGTAGGAAGGCGTTACTGTTGGTGAACTATCCTTAGGTTAGGCCTCTACTATCCGACTGATGGGGCCTAACTTAGTGCCCCGACCTATCAGCAGATAGAGTAACCTGGGCACCTTCTTCATTGGTCACTGGGCACAGTGCCATATATTTTGTAGTGGCCATTCCTGGTATTACAGCAGCTCTTTGCAGATACGATCCATTCAGGTGGTTAATACTGAGCTGCAGTACCAGAAGGGTCAGACTGAGGTTTCTTGGGCCCATAATATAAAATGATGTTGGGGTCCAACAACCCCTAGCAAATAGATCATAGTATCCTATGATGGGGGTCTTGGGCACGACTGTGAATGTATTATTTGATATAATCTAAATACAACCAGAATTCTTATAGGGTAAGAGCTCAGATTTTTTTTGACAAAGACTATATATCCCATTTCCCTTCACATTGAATGAGATGTAGTGAATTACATTTAGTCTGGCTGCATCCACCAGTAGGGGGAGCTCTCCTAGTGGTGGCAGAAAGGCCAGAAATAATCCAAGGAGTCGTCCACACCAGACATATCCGGGGTCATATATTTATAGATTGATGTTCTATGTTATGTTTCCAATAGTGATGAAGATGAAGAGAAATACGAGGCTGAAGATAAAGAGATGCAGATATAAGTGGTGGGATAGAAGGAGGGGGTGACATACATACACTATAGATGACACAACATCACAGGCGTCTCATCTCTAAGGTTTAGGGATGGGAAATCTGACCCCACATCTACCTGACTGCAGAGACCTGCCATTGGGGGCGCCGGCGAGCAGCAGATTGTACTGTACATGGACACTATGAGGGGACAGGACATGGGTTAAGGGGCTTCCAGTTATCTAACGTCTTCACAGGGCCACAGGTACTAGAGGGCGCTCCAGTATTCTAATGTGATACCAGCAGAGACTTGTACTGGGGAGCAGAGAGAAGACATGGCGGCCAGTGTTTTCCTTCTCCTCCATGTTCTCCTATGTAGTGTGGAGCAGAGGGTGGAGCATGATGGGAAGGTTCCCCCTCTATATTCTGTCCCCGACTAGTAATGGGGCATTTGGGTTTATTATCAGGTCCGCATTACAATACTGGATGTGACCCCGACATTCGACCAGGATTTATGTCTATTCCATAAGATACAGAAGAAAGTTGTCCTGGAAGTGACGGAACCTTCTAGATAATATTTCTCCTTCATGTCTCTTTCTCCACCAGATTCAGATTCAATGTTCTCCTGGCCAAGCCAGCCTTCAGGTATCTATCCTGGGACACACCCGATTCCTCCTGGGTTACAGTATAAGGGTCTTCTATGTACAGAGCGGCGGGGTAGTCTTGAGGGCCAATACTTTACACCGAGAGGACAACCACCATCTTTACTGTATGAGAAGACACAGATGAAAAGAGACTGTTGTGAGAGGCTAAGACCTGTATAGACCAAGTTCTGCTCACACAGCTTGGGATTTGTTACAATGTATCAGTGTAGGTAATGGTCTATGAGCTAAGCAGTGGTAGAAACCTCTGTCCTGTCCTAGAGTCCAGGCTGATGGTTCATAACTACACTGATACATTGTAACCACACTATGATAGTGGGCTGGCGTCAAGAAAATAGACAGGGTTGGGGGGGACACAGATATTGGGGGTACAATGGACATTAGTCTTTAAACTTTATTCCTATTAGAGTGGAGGGTCCTGTAAGTCCATGTGTAGATGAGAGGGAGACGTGTTATTACAGGGAATAAAGGGTTAATAACGGTAACCAGACATAGGTTTTTTCTATTACAGCACAACATCTTTTCCAATCGTCTCCAGAATGCGGACTTAGAGCCCATCATGTAAGTATAAAGGATGAGTGTGGGAGACATCGGCAAAACTGAGCTCAATCTAAGTAATGTGAAGGAAGATCAGATCTTGTTTTCTTACACATGGCTCCCAATCCCCTGCCTCTCACACTCAGCCATAGGGTTATAAGAGGTGTCCAGTATTCCCCCCACGGATCAGCTGTACAGGGCCACTTCTGATGTCTATACTATAGAAAGGACAGAACCAGTAGCAGGTGGCTCCATGCCCGGTATAGTGGCCGGGCACCAGTACTGCAGCTCACCTTACATTAAAGTCAATGGCAGCTGAGCTGCAGTACCAGCCCTGGGCACTATACAAAGACCAGAGCCAACTGCTTTTAGCTCTGTTCTGCGTATAGCATGGGAGTTAGAAGTGGCCCCTTACAGCTGATCCTTATGGGGGCCACTTGTCAGCTCTCTAACTATAATTCTCTCCAAGTAAGCTCTCCAACTCTGATATTTATGGACAATAAATAACTCTGGCTGCCCAGAGCCACCACTAGGGGGAGCTCACTGCATACATACTATACATAAGGAGCTCACTGCCTGCATACTATATATATATATATATATATATATATATATATATATACAGCTACCACTAGGGGGAGCTCACTGCATGCATACCATATATACAGCTACCACTAGGGGGAGCTCACTGCATACATATTTCATAAACAGATACCACTAGAGGGAGCTCATTGCATACATACTTGACATACAGCCACCACTAGGGGGAGCTCACTGCATGCATACATACTGGGTATACAACTACCACTAGGTGGAGCTCACTCCATACATACTGGATATACAGTCACCACTAGGGGGACTCACTGCATAAATACTGGATATACAGATACCAATAGGGGGCACTCACTGCATACATAGTATACAGTCCGAAAGTATTCAGCCCCCTTGAACTTTTCAACCTTTTGCCACATTTCAGGCTTCAAACATAAAGATATAAAATTTTAATTTTTTTTGGTGAAGAATCAACAACAAGTGGGACACAATTGTGAAGTGGAACGAAATTTATTGGTTATTTTAAACTTTTGTAAAAAATAAAAAACTGAAAAGTGGGGCGTGCAATATTATTCGGCCCCCTTAAGTTAATACTTTGTAGTGCCACCTTTTGCTGCGATTACAGCTGCAAGTCGCTTGGGGTATGTCTCTATCAGTTTTGCACATCGAGAGACTGAAATTCTTGCCCATTCTTCCTTGGAAAACAGCTGGAGCTCAGTGGGGTTGGATGGAGAGCATTTGTGAACATCAGTTTTCAGCTCTTTCCACAGATTCTCGATTGGATTCAGGTCTGGACTTGGACTTGGCCATTCTAACACCTGGATACGTTTATTTGTGAACCATTCCATTGTAGATTTTGCTTTATGTTTGGGATCATTGTCTTGTTGGAAGATAAATCTCTGTCCCAGTCTCAGGTCTTTTGCAGACTCCAACAGGTTTTCTTCCAGAATAGTCCTGTATTTGGCTCCATCCATCTTCCCATCAATTTTAACCATCTTCCCTGTCCCTGATGAAGAAAAGCACCGCCCTCCTCCACATCACACACAGTAGACATCGTTGTCACAATGTCAGCAAAAGCTTTGGGGGCAGAGGAAGGTAACCAGCTGTGTAGGGGGGCACAAGGGTCCATACACATCACTGGGAACATCCCCATACTAGAGGGAGATATCCCATAGGGTCACCGGGGCAGGATACATGACCCCCAGTCCACGAGGGACCTCAGGAAATGGAGGATTTATTGGGGACTAATTGCTTTTATTTCCTTCCAGCCACAGCAGCCGCAGTGAGAGACGCCCTTCAAGGTAAGTACAAGGCCGAGCCCCAGGAATTAGATCATTCTTATAGATTGCCCCCTCCGCAGGTAGAATATTAGTGTACAGTCATGGCCAAAAGTTTTGAGAATGACACAAATATTATATTTTCACATGATCTGCTGCCCTCTGGTTTTTATGTGTGTTTGTCAGATGTTTTTATCACATACAGAAATAGAATTGCATTCATATTATGAGTAACAGAAGCTTATATTGACAGTTAGAATGAGTTAATGCAGCAAGTCAATATTTGCAGTGTTGACCCTTCTTCTTCAGGACCTCTGCAATTCTCCCTGGCATGCTCTCAATCAACTTCTGGACCAAATCCTGACTGATAGCAGTCCATTCTTGCAGAATCAATGCTTTAATTTTGTCTGAATTTGTTGGTTTTTGTTTGTCCACCCGTCTCTTGATGATTGACCACAAGTTCTCAATGGGATTAAGATCTGGGGAGTTTCCAGGCCATGGACCCAAAATCTCTATGTTTTGTTCCCTGAGCCATTTAGTTATCACCTTTGCTTTATGGCAAGGTGCTCCATCATGCTGGAAAAGGCATTGTTGAGCGCCAAACTGCTCTTGGACGGTTGGGAGAAGTTGCTCTTGGAGGACATTCTGGTACCATTCTTTATTCATGGCTGTGTTTTTAGGCAAGACTGTGAGAGAGCCGATTCCCTTGGCTGAGAAGCAACCCCACACATGAATGGTTTCAGGATGCTTTACAGTTGGCATGAGACAAGACTGGTGGTAGCGCTCACCTCTTCTTCTCCGAATAAGCTGTTTTCCAGATGTTCCAAACAATCGAAAAGGGGATTCATCAGAGAAAATGACTTTACCCCAGTCCTCAGCAGTCCACTCCCTGTACCTTTTGCAGAATATCAGTCTGTCCCTGATGTTTTTTCTGGAGAGAAGTGGCTTCTTTGCTGCCCTCCTTGAGACCAGGCCTTGCTCCAAGAGTCTCCGCCTCACAGTGCGTGCAGATGCACTCACACCTGCCTGCTGCCATTCCTCAGCAAGCTCTGCACTGCTGGTAGTCCGATCCCGCAGCTGAAACACTTTTAAGAGACGGTCCTGCCGCTTGCTGGTCTTTCTTGGGCGCCCTGGAGCCTTTTTGGCACCAATGGAACCTCTCTCCTTGAAGTTCTTGATGATGCGATAGATTGACTGAGGTGCAATCTTTCTAGCTGCAATATTCTTCCCAGTTAGGCCATTTTTGTGCAGTGCAATGATGACTGCACGTGTTTCTTTAGAGATAACCATGGTTAACAGAAGAGAAACAATGATGGCAAGCACCAGCCTCTTTTTAAAGTGTCCAGTGGTGTCATTCTTACTTAATCATGACAGATTGATCTCCAGCCCTGTCCTCATCAACACCCACACCTGTGTTAATGGAGCAATCACTGAAACGATGTTAGGTGGTCCTTTTAAGGCAGGGCTGCAATGATGTTGAAATGTGTTTTGGGGGATAAAGTTCATTTTCTAGGCAAATATTGACTTTGCAAGTAATTGCTGTTAAGCTGATCACTCTTTATAACATTCTGGAGTATATGCAAATTGCCATTAGAAAAAGTGAAGCAGTAGACTTTGTAAAAATTAATATTTGTATCATTCTCAAAACTTTTGGCCATGACTGTAGGGTCAGAATCCTCCACAGCAGCTGCTGGGGGTCTACGTGCTTCTCTTTGGGGTAAGTTTGGGAATATTGGGGGGCGGCTCAGCTTCACCTGGTAGAATCACCGCCCTCTGATAATGGGAGGAGGTAGCAGGAAAGTTGGGGTGACCCTCATATTGTAGGTTAAGTATATGACCCCTATCCTGAGTGCTGCAGACTCCATCTGACCACAGTGTAAGATTTGGTGGCTGCAGTAATGGCGGGCAATGCTGTAATAACACCACTGTGTCACCAGGAGGCGCCGCTGTTCTCAGCTAAATCCCATTTCTTTTTTTTTAGAATCTGGGCGCTGTTCTCCTGCTGTTGTGTGCCACATAGTAACACGTGATTACATAAGATTCTTCCATATGGGGGCGCTCTACACCCCACATTCCTTCCTACTCAGGGTACACAGCATACATTATGCCACCTCTATGTCCCCACATCTTACTGCCACTGTCACAGTCAACTCCAAGGAGAATTCTGTTCTATTAGGTTTTCTACATCAATCCCTCCACCTTTTCCATATCTCCACTTTCTTCTAGAGACTGAACCATTCAGAGGCTGATACTTCTTCCTCTGGCCTAGTCCTGCTGACACAGCCGTGGAGGCGTCACAATGTCTAAGGACTCACAGAGGATTGTCTGCACTGATACGTTGTACAAGTCCTCTGGTGCGTGAGCAGGACAAGGCCAGGCTGAGTATTAGGCCTGAAGACAATAACACTGTCCGAAGAAGAGATTGTGAAAATGGTGATACAATGACACAAAGTATATTAGGGCTACGGCTCTGTTCACACTAGCATCTTGGTTTCTGTGTATAGCAGGTGTAGACTGACACGGACACACTGCATTGAGTTATATGGGATGGTCGGGGTCCTCATGGTTCTCCAGTTAGGAGATGCCTCCGGTATGGCCCTGCAGATGGAGGCTAACACCAGTATCAACAGAACATTTCAGAACTATTCCTAATATGAATCTTCATGTCCAGGCGATGACTTATTCATTATCTGCCTAGATATAGAAGCTTCTTGATATCACTGAGGGGCTGTGGTATAACTAAATTCAGAGGGCCCCGATGTAAACTTTGAACCTCATCCCTACAGCGTATTCCTGATAGTGGAGGTTACGGGTGCTGTAGTGGTGTCCAGTGGACTTGAAAGGGATATGACTATGGTAGCCACAACCACTATTATCAAGAACACGGTAAGTACGGCTGGGTTCACATATGCTTTGCAAGTCCGACTATTTCCTCCAGCGGTTTCAGCTTAAATCAGTGGACACCCAATGGATCCTATTATAGTCAATGAAGTCTGACAGGGACCAGTGGTGTCCACTGTTTTAGCGGTCCATTTGTCTATTGTTCTGGTCCACTGATGGACCAGAACAACGGACACCCGGGTGCAGATGTGTACATAGTGTAAGCAGTGTAGCGTCCGCCATTTAACCAATGCTGCGAGTTGCTAGCTCTGGAAAACAGCTGATCTGCGGGGGTCCTAATTTTCCATCTAATTGTCCAACCATTTTAAGGGTTAGTTCCTTGGTATTGGTGACCTATCCTAAGGATGGGTCATTAATAAGTGATCAATAGGGGTCCAACAACAGGGACCCCTGCTGATCAGCTATTTGAGGACTGTGTGATGATCGGACTCCCATATGTATATTTCTGTACAAACATGTATCTAGCTGACCCCTCCCCCTTGTGGACCATTTGTTCAAACTCCCCCTCAGCTCAGCTATAGGGAACTGGATCACTGTTGCTGGTTAATCACTATCCCTCTGTTGTATTGCCCTGAGTAATTAACACACTCTTGCAAACCCCCCATCTCTCACCAGGGGGTTTCCTGTCCAACCACATTACACTGAGACTATCTGGCACCGTGGATAGATCAGAGAGATCATAGTTTTATGCCCATATCTCCTAAGAGGGGCACCCCACAGTTACGTCGATAAATTCTGTAGGTGCCCCAGAGAAAGACGCTCACGGTCAGTCCAATCATGGCGCTGTTATGAGCACGAGACAGGTCCAGACATTCAACTCCCTACCCAAAGGGAATTGGGGTGCCTTCCTTGGTATCTATACAAAGGGGATCTCACCCCGAGTCCCCTCCTACCACTTGCCTGACAATCCAGTCACCTGATGAGGAATCAGGACCATTCTCTAGTCCAGGGGCTCCAAGCCGGTAGGTGTAACTTCCCTCCCCAGTGACATCACTCTGGGCGGGGGCAGGGAAAACACAAAAGCCTGCCATGTGAGGGCCACATGGTCTTTTGTTCTTCTGAAAGCCACCCAGATAGCCCTGCCCAGATCTAGGGGGTGCCACCACTGGAATAGCATGCCCGGACGCATGTTTTTGGACTGCTTTTAAGTACATGCCCTGAGCTGATCATCCAGAGCCCAGAGAACCAATCACAGGCTTGTGTTTGTAATATTTTCTTTGCTTCTGTTTATTCCCATTTTTATTTTGTGCACCGTGTCATGTTGCTTTCCACTTGTATTTGCTTGATAATCGCTGCATGTATTCTCTGTATAGGTTAAGTGTCTAGTATCGACCCGTTTAGGGGTTAATAAATATATAAAATTTAGAAAGCTCGTTTTGTATTATCCTATCGGCCCAGAACACTCACTGGTGGTGGGTGTGAGGTAATTGAAGCGATCTCAGGTGTGCTGGAGGCGGCTTTGGTAGGACGAGATCCTTCACAGACTGTGACCCCTTCACTGTTTACATCACACACCTTCTGTTTTCTAATGACCATGTTATGCAATTACATTCTGTTCACTTCTATAGGATGAGGCTGTAATAACATTGCACAGTCACTATAAAATAGATGGTGTATCATGGAAATAGTGCAGGGGTCACAGCTCTCACAAAGGCTGAGGATAGGTCATCAATAAGATCACACCGCTCATCTCTGCTGCCTGGAAAGTCCAGGACAGGGACCTGTACAGGCAGCAGCAATGAGCGCCGATCTTTGGTGCAGATGGTGTATTGTCTTTACAAGGGAGACAGCGATTGGGTCCTCAGGCTTTTCCAACCTCTGAAATTGCTGAGGAGCAGAGAACAACTCCCCAGGGCCGGCATTAGGGGGGGGGGCAAACTGGGCAATTGCCCAGGGCCCCATCCCCAAAGGGGCCCCCGGGATCCGGAACCTGATGACTCCGGATCCCGGAGTCAGGCCCAGCCAAAGCAATAACAGAAATGGACTGCAGGGCCCCTTTCCAAGGTGAGTAAAAATAACAAACATTTTTACTCACCTGTCCTTGGCGTCCGACGTCATCTTCTGGCGTTCCGGACATCACTGCTGAGTCGCTGAGGCCTGGCCTCAGCGGTCACGTGGGGCATGCCTCACGTAATTGCTGAGGCCCAATCACAGGCCTCAGAGGTGACGTCCACAACGCGTGACGTCAGCCGCAGAGGCCGCAGAGAAGAAGAAGCGGTCGCCGGCGGAGATAGCGGAGCAGCGCGAGGAGGCCCAGGAGAGGTAAGACAAGGTGAGTATAACTGTTTGTTATTTTACCTTACCTCCCCGGGCCTTCAATTATTATACTCTGGGGTCTGAAGAGACCCCAGAATATAATATAATAATAGCACTGTAGGGCCCCTGTGGAGCATTATACTGGGGGCCCCCTCTGGATAGCATATTATACTGTGTGGGGCCACTGTGGAGCATTATCCTGGGGAAGGGGCCCCTCTGGATAGCATGTTATATTCTGTGGGGCCTCTGTGGAAAATTATAATGTGTGGGGGGGGGCCTCTGGAGATAATGTTATATTCTGTGGGGCCACTTTGGAGCATTATGCTCTCCAGAGGGGCCCCCCAGTATAATGCTCCAAAGTGGCCCCACAGAATATAACATGATCTCCAGAGGGCCCCCTCCCCAGTATAATGCTCCACAGTGGCCCCACACAGTATAATATGCTCTCCAGAGCCCCCCCAGTATATTGCTCCACTGTGGCTCCACACAGTATAATATGCTCTCCAGAGGGGCCCCCCCAGTATATTATACTGTGCGGGGCCACCGTGGAGCATTATACTGTGGGGGCTCTGGAAAGCATGTTATACTGTTTTGGGCCACTGTGGAGCATTATACTGGGGGGGCTCTGGAGAGCATATTATACTGTTTTGGGCCACTGTGAGTATTATACTGGGGAAACCTCTCTGGGCAGTATATTATACTGTGTGGAGGCCATTCTGGAGCATGTTATACTGAGTGGGGTCACTGTGGAGCATTATTCTGGGGGGGGGGGCATCAGCAAAGCATATTATATTGCGTGGCGCCACTGTGGGGCATTATTTGGGGGGACTAATGAGCATTATACTAGGGGGCCCTCTGGGGAGGAAATTATACTGCGTGGGGCCTACTGTGGAACATTATACTGGGGGGACGCTCTGGGGAGCATAATATATTGCGTGGGGCCACTGTGGAGCAAAATACTGGAGGGGGCACTGTGGAGCAATATACTAGCAGGGGCCCTCTGGGGAGCATATTATACTATGGGCCACTGTGGAGCTTTATACTGGGGGAATGGACAGTGTGGGGAGCCTGTTATACTGTGTGGGGCCACTGTGGAGTGTATTATATTGTGTGGGGCTTTTCGGGAGCATATTATACTCTGTGGGGCCATTGTAGAGCATTATACTGGGGGGGACTGTGGGGAACATATTATACTGTGGGGGACCACTGTGGAGCATTATATACCATGTAGAGCATTATACTGTGGGGGGGGGGGGCCTCACAATTCCTGCTGGCAGCCCTGTGTGCTATGTCTGCATCACAGCTCCCTCACTATAATCTTGCACATATGTGTAGTGCTCCATGGCTATGTCATTCCCCATACAGTACTGTGCATGAACTGGCCATGGAGTTATTAGGGCCTGCACAGTACTATAGGGGCTGACTATACGGAGAACATACTCAGTAACACCAGATAGTCAGCACATATGTAAGACTTCAATGAAGGAGCCGTGGTGTAGGCTATTAGCAGGAAGCTGTTGGGTGGGGCCCCAGAACAAGTTCCTCTGGTGGGCCTAAGGCCCTTCAGTCCGACACTGTATAACAGAGAACTATTATATATAAGGGTGGGTTACTATATATAATTGGGAAACTTAACCCTGCTGAACTGTTTGGTCAAAAATGACCGAATTTGAAATTTGATATTTTTTTAAATATTCATTATGCGGTTCTGAAACTTGTGGTTCATTGACTTTTCCTCATTTGAGGGGTTCTTACTAATAGCAGTTTTTATTTATTTATTTTTTGTTTACTTTTTGCTCCACATCTTTTTTTACACTTGTACTGTTCGGTCAAAAATGACCGATAGCCTTTTATACTAATCTCCAGCCATTTTTTAAAAAAAATAAAGGAGTTATAATCTCATTTTGGTCTATATAGTTCATCTACTACTATTTATCAATTTATCTAGGTCCTTTTGGTCCATGCAGAGTTACACATACATACATTTTCAAATTATGATACTGTAGATGGACACCTGTAAACGCAAAACTAATCGGTGGCCAATGGTTGTTTTTTACAACATTCTTGATGTGTCGGCGTACAATGCATTTGTGTTATTGCGTGAAATAGACCCAAATTGGAACAAAAATAAACTATATAAAAGAAGAATTTTTTTAGAGGAGTTGGGAAAATCACTGGTTAGCCCATATATTGAACAAAGAAAAGTAACTCCCAGAGATGATGGAGCTGCAGCCATTGTCCACAGGATCCAACAGCATGCTGAAGAAAGTGAACCAAGGGCTTCCGCTAGCACTGCGACGATACCTACGGCCTCCACCAGCAGTACAACCAGCCTAAAACGGAAACAATGCGCCTTCTGTCCAACATCAAGTAATCACAAATCAAATGTGATATGTTGCAAATGTGCAAAGTACTTATGCAAAAGACATGTAAATTATACTTGTGACGAATGCAAACAGTAAATTTAGCACCTTGAACCTTATTTCACATTTTATATAGAAAAAACTAGACTTTTTATTTTTTTGTTTGTTTTTTTTTTGAAAAAAATATATTTACATACAGTTTGATGTTATTAGTTATAGTTTACAGTTTTATAAGGATTTTTTTTTTGTGTGCAAATGTAAAATATATATGAATAATGCAATAAGGCCATGTAAAATTTTTTGACACAAAAAAAATAAAAATAAAAAAGTTTTTGATTTCATTTTTCATTTGTTTATGAACAACCATGTTCACATACAGTATAATAATGCAAAAGAAATTCAAATAAAACACTTAAATTAGTTAAAAATCCAGACTTTAATAGGCCCGGTCAAAAATGACCGGAACATTATATGTGTATAGTAGAACCGAACAGAACAGCAGGGTTAAGTATGAGGGGGCTATTATTTATAAGAGGGGAACTTTTTATAAGTGGGGTATAATTGTTAAGTGGGCTTATTTATAAAGGGGGCTATTAGTGATAATGGGGACTATTATTTATAAGGGTAACTATTATTTATGAGGGGGCTATTATTTATAAGGGAGCAGTATTATTTTTACGGGGTGACTGTTACTGATAAGGGGGAATATTACTGATACAGGGCACTATTTATTATTTATAAGGGCGCTATTACTGATAAAGGTGTAAGATTATTTATAAGCAGAGACTATTATTTATAAGGAGGCGCTATAATAACTGATGACTGGGTGCAAAAATCTATTAGGTGGTACTAAGGTGCTCATTTGAATTGTGTGTGGTAAAATGGGGCTTGTTATTACTTTTTTGTTGGTAGAAAGGAGGCGTTATTATAGGGGTTGTCACTGGAAGACGATGGTGTTGTTTGCATATCAGCATTTGGGGCCCCGCTTTTAATTTTTGCCCAGGGCCCCACTTTGTCTAAAACCGGCCCTGCAGCTCCCTATTATCTCACTGTCATCAGCTCTCACTATATGGCCATGACCCCCAGCTTCTCACACTGTATATATCACCCTCACTCCAGGAGATGTAGTGCAAATCCTTCTGGGATATGTAGTGTCCCATCCCCACCCTGTTCTACAGTCCTGGTGGTCGGTGTCCTCCTCCTCCTTTGCCCATTAGAACCCATCAGCATTTACTTCTTTCCCGTTATAATTTTTCACGTAGAAGGAACCATCAATACTGAGTGCAGAGATAAAGTTTGTCATATAGGGCGGTGCTGTGTGGGAGGAGCCTGATCACTGCTGGCCCCTCCCATCTCCACTATAGGACAGGCTTATGTGATTTCTCCTTTCTGGATTTGGTTCTCGTTTTATTTCCTGGGGTTCTTTATATACAAGCCCCAAATGTTCTGATCATTTCTCATCAATGTTCAATTCCAGCAAACATGAGATGCAACAGGTACACATCACAGAGTACCACCGCCTCCTGCATCCAGCCTCCACCATCATGTACTGTAAACAACGCCACCAGCCCACCCCACCCCATAGTTCTCTGCCTTCACTTGCGCCTACCGGAAGACCTCACCGCTCAGTACCATCATGATGCTCTCACCACCATTGCTAACCACAACTGATAATACCACCGCCACCTCTGACTAACAACGCTGCTATCTGATAATAACATTGATGCCTGCTCCTGATACCACCGCCACCTCTGAATAACAACACTGATTATTGTTTATACCACCAATGCCTGCACCTGATTCCACTGTTGCCGCCCTCTGCTACATGATGCTCATACTGCCACTGCTATAACCTCCTGCTGCTATATACTCTTGCTGCTATAACCTCCTGCTGCTATATCCTCATGCTGCTATAACCTCATGCTGCTGTAACCTCATGCTGCTGTATACTCTTGCTGCTATATCCTCATGCTGCTATATACTCTTGCTGCTATATACTTATGCTGCTATAACCTCATGCTGCTGTATACTCTTGCTGCTATAACCTCATGCTGCTGTATACTCTTGCTGCTATAACCTCATGCTGCTGTATACTCTTGCTGCTATATCCTCATGCTGCTATATACTCTTGCTGCTATATGCTCATGCTGCTATATACTCTTGCTGCTACATACTTATGCTGCTATAACTTCATGCTGCTGTATACTCTTGCTGCTATAACCTCATGCTGCTGTATACTCTTGCTGCTATAACCTCATGCTGCTGTATACTCTTGCTGCTATATACTTATGCTGATATAATAAATGCTGATAAGCTTATTACTGCCACATTTTAGTCTCCAAGTAGTTTTATTTTCTTACTACAAATAATAGTAGGGATAGCGCCCCCACATGGTCCCACAACAATTCACTGACATCCAGCCAATCATGGTACAATAGCCAGGTTTTACTAAAGGCTGGCCGTAGCCGCATAATCCACCCGCGGTCCCTGTTTAACAGATTGGAATAACAAAATTGAGGCTTTCCAGTGATGTGAATTCTGGGCACCATAGTGCTATACCGGGTCACATGATGTGATTTATTGCCCCTCCCAGGCAGTTTATTTCCCAGTAACACAGTGGCTGGATGCAGAGAATTAAACATAGAGATTAGTTGGCGCCAAAGGTACCCCAGCACTTGCGGGGGGGGGGGAGGGGATTATAGTAAGGGCAAAATGGTTTATAGCCCAGGGCCCGAGGCTGCAATGGGGCCCTGTGATGATGAGAGAACCTGCGTTTATGTATTTTTCTTTGATATGTGTTGTTTTATATACAAATTCCCTAATCCTGTTAGTCCTATGTTGTGTTTACGTTGCTGGTTAATTCACTTCAGTGGCTTTATGTATATACAAGGGGAGATTGCCTTTTCTGGCAACAGCCAAACAGCTTTATTACCCCTGGACAAACAGATGTCAATGGAGGGAGAGAGGGCTAATGACCCTGAGCTCAACCCCAGACACAGCTTTCCAGCAGCCAGGAGAACATCCTTCTTTCTCAGGATCCTGCAGTGGGGATTAAGAGGAGGGGGGCTACCTGGAAGGGAGTTGTGGCTGGACACTGGCCTTAACTGAGACGAAGACCTAGATTCTTTGTCACATCTGTGGAGTCAGCTAAGAGATGGATGTGTCCACTTCACTACAGAAGATCTCCAAGCTTCCTGGAACCAAAGACTCTTTTAAGTATTATTCTGTTTTATTCCTTTTTATTTTATAGCTGTTTGTATCGTGTGTCATTTGTTATCTCTCTATATATATAGCACTGAACCATCTTGGTATTAAAGTGTTAACTTTAAGGCTACTTTGTGTATGCTCTATGAACCCATTATCTTTTTGAAGTGTATATGTATGCAAGGTTTCTGCTGGACCTGAATCAGCAGTGGTGGCGGCGGCGTGTATTTGGTGTGCGTGGACTGTGCTGGGGTGTCTACTTACACTCAATTTGCAGCCTGAGTGAAGGGTGAGTGCAAGATTGAGTGAGCAGAGTTGAGTCGACCCCTGACAGCCGCACCCGCGTCACATGCTAGGAAGGCCCGTACATGACAGGCCCAATATAAGGTAATTGCCCTCTTGCTCCCATTATAATCTGACCTCATAATCAAATGTATTGCCATGAAAGGCTGGGGAGTCTACTGGAAGTGAGTACTTGTATGGTGAACCGTGCGAGATTCACGTATATGAGGTTTACCCAGCGGTTTAGTTTGGACCAAACACATCAGAACTAGAATTGCTATTAATATACTGTGGGGTCTCTTCAGACCCCAGAGAATAATTATCGGAGTCCGGGGGGAGAAGAGTAAGCATAACAAACAATGTCACTCACCTCTCCTGGGCTCCGGAGCAGGTCCCCGTCCTCTTCAGGCTTCCTAAATGACATCATGCCAGCTTCATGAAACATAGGTGCAAGCACCATGATAGCAGCCACATGTGAGGTAATTGCTGAAAATTACAAGGCTGATACAATATGGCTGACAGGGCTCGGTAAGATCACTCACAAACAAGCAAGTGAAAAAACATGTTGATTGAGACAAGCTTCCATTCTACTATACAGACAGACGGTCCATCCTCTACTGCTGTTCAGCCAACAAGCGGGATCTTCCGGCCCTCTGTTTGGGGCAACAGTGGGAGACACATTAGGGGGATGCAGGACCCAGCAGTGACTGCTACAGCTAAGTTCAACATCTGTGCTGGAGTTTCTGTTGGAGACTCCATTGCAGTGTCCGCTGAAAATCCGCAGAGGAAAAAGTCCTGCACGGAGAACTTTTTCCTCCATCGATTTCAGTTTAAAAACAACAGTCCCCATTATAGTCAGTGGTGCTGTGAAAGATCCTCCGTGCGCCAACACCGCTGTGGCCACACCCTGAGTCCTCTTTCATATAAAAACCATACTCACCGCCAGTGAGTGCCGGGTTCACCAGATAAATACAAGACAAGCCTTCTAAATTTTATATATTTATTAACCCCTAAATGGGTCGGTATTAAAATCTAACATATACAGATCAGAACAGATATGCAGATATATACAAGCATTAACAGTTACTAGTTACAAGATACAGTACAAATAAAATAAAAGGGATTAAAGGTGAAATGATTACTTTACCACACATGTCCTTGCTGTGGTTTTGTAGTCCAACACTCACACATGCTCTGGTATGTGTGAGATCACCAGTGGAGGCTTTTTAGCATGTGGCATTAACTCCTAGCATGTGGCATCACAGTACAATAATCCAGCCTGCATGCTCTCATAACAGTCTCTCAGCATTAGTCCAATAGTCTCTCTCAGTCTCTTGTAGGCTCATCATCGTCAGCAGCAGCATTCCAACCTGCCTGCTCATAGTAGCATCTCAGTCAAAGTCTCCATAGCATGATCTCCATAGCATCAACTCTATAGCATCAATCTCTCTCCACTGAGCTCTTACCTCATCTTTTATACCCTTTATGCCACCTCCCAGAATGAGGTCACCGGTGACAGTACGTCTGATGAGTTAATTCAATCAAATCCAGATCTTTTGTATAGAGCTGAGACAAAGTGAATTGATACCCTGTTATCAGTCATATCTGATTAACCAGTGCAGCTGGACAATGCATGTTTGTTTGATCAGCCAGGACTGTGTATGAATTCAATGGAGCCCTATTGTTCCAGCCCGGCCACTACTGCCAATATACACCTAGGCTCATAGCTGCGCACAGTATGGATAAATGGAACTAGAGAGAAATACGCTACCCAGAGACCAAAATACAGCTGAGTTATGGCCATATTTAGGCAGAATCATCACAGGTGTCCATCGGACTCCATTGTTAGTGCTGTTTTAGGGGTCCGCCTCTTTGTTATTTGGGTCCATCGGGAGAGGCGATGCTAGTGTGAATCTAGCTTATGTGCAGCCAACTTTAGCTACATCCCTGAATATAAAACCACTCCAGACCAGTGCAGTTAGTTTCAGCAAAATTATGCTCTCTACTGTCAGCTGGTTGGTCCCTGACCATCTGCTCCACCCACCTGACAGTAGAAAGTCTAATTAGCATATTGAGCAGTGACACTAACACCACTGATTGCTCAGGAACGGTGGGGGCTATAGAAAAAAATTCCAACTGAGCCAGAATCAGAGGATCTACGACTATTGGAGGATGCAAAGAGTTGGAGTTGATGAAAGGTCCCCTTTAAATATCCAGGACCTATCGCTGCTATCTGTGCAGTAATATTTCTCTGCTAATCCATTGCAGGAAACCTACACATTTTGCAATTTTTGCAGTAAGGCAGCAACTCCTCTGCCCTCATGACCTACAAGTGCGGTATAGACACTAGGTTACAGTATGTATGCCGTTGAACCACTAGAGGGCAGCATGTGGCTTTTGTAAACTATACAGAAATACAGAATGAACTTGTTCTCCACATAGAAAATTTCCATACTGGAGACGTTGTACAGACATTTGATGAAAATCTAGGGCTGTATCTGCATGCAAAAACACATTGGTTTACAATGCAGAAATATATATATATATATATATATATACAGTATATACATACTCATTGACTTTCAAAAGTCTGTTCATAATTCTGAGTTTATGCCAGAATTGTATTGTCGCAGAGAATAAAAAGTTGCTCAAAAAATAAAAAGGTAAGCCAGTGTCCGGAAAGTCTCCAAAAAGTCCTTTATGGGCTGGGGACTAGAGATCGGCAAAGCCTCCAAGATTTGTTTTGTTTCAGTTCGGGTGGCTCGGGGTCCCTGATTCGTTTCGGGACAAACAAGTTTGGATAGAACCAGAAGTGACATTATTATAGTCTGGGGTCTCTTCAGATATCAGAGTATAATAGGTGGAGGCCCAGGGGTGGTGCAAAAAATAACAAACATTCATATTCTCCTTTCCTCACCTCTTTTGGGCCTCCTCGCAGTGTCTGGGGCTGTCTATTGGTCTCCTCGATGACGTCACTCTTGACAGTTGGCATGCCCATGTGACCACTAATGCCCAATCACAGGCCTCAGCAGTGACCCCAGGGCACATGACGTTACCAGGAGAGCGCCGGACACCATGAGAAGGCCTAAAAGAGGTGAGGGCAGGACCGGCATTAGGTGGGGGCAAACTGGGCAATCGCCCAGGGTCCCAACAACTTAAGGGGCCCCTGACTTCAGCACCCGGGGCCCCAAGCTCCTGAAGAGGCCTACTGGGTGCTGACTGCCTCTCTCCCCTCCCTCACTTACCAAGTATTCGTACAGGCTGACCTCCCGGTGGCAGATAAAAGGGGACATTAAACTGGTGGCAGATGTAGGGGGGCATTAAACTGGGGGCAGATGGAGGGGGGAACATTAAACCGTAGGGGTAGCTGGACATGTCTGCCTCTAGTTGCCCCCAGTTTATCTGCCCTCCAGGGGGTAGTAAAACTGGCTGACTAGAGAAGGCCATCTCCCATGGTATTGTCATTGATGTCATTGCTGAAGATCCATAGATGAAAGGAGAGTACCAGGGCCCTGCCATTGGAGCAGTGGTGAAGGCCGGAGGGGGCTTAGTAAGACTTGTTTTTTCATACAGCTTTCTTGGATGTCAGCAACATTTTTCTTTTTCCCTGGAAAACCCCTTTCAGCTGAGGCCACACATTGTAGAAAAGCAGTTTTTTTTTTTTTGCTGCAGATTTTGCTGCACTTTTTTGAGCCCTGAGTGGATTTAGCAGAAGGGAGAAGTATAAGAAGCTTCTTTTATATTTACCATTCTTTTTGAAGCCACACTTGGCATTAGCTCCAAAAACTTTTCTACAACGTGTGGCTTAAAGGGGTTGTCTGGCATAAACTAAAACTTTAACACTAAGCTAAACCCCCTCCCCCCGCCTAACGTCTAATTTACTCCCTTTAAAAAAAACGTATATTTAACCATATGCCTGGGGCGGTTATGTGGGTGTCGCTTCCTTCACAAGGGATCTGGAGCCAGCGCATGCGCAATAGAACGCCGGCAGAAGCGAAGAGAAGCAGCGTACTATTGTGCATGCGTGGTAGGCTCGCTGCTTCTCTTCGCTTCTCCCGGCGTTCTATTGGCCAGGCGCCAGCTCCCAGGTGCAGGCAGAAGACAGGACAGCGGCACCAATGAAAGTCATCTCCAGTGCGAGAAGACAGGTAAGTATGATGGGGTGAGGAGGGGGTTGGGGGTCTGAGTTAGCTAGGTGGGTAGGGTTAGTAGTCCGTGGGCTAGCTAGGGAAACAGGGGGGGGTTGTGAGGGGGGGATCTGAGTGAACTGCAATGCATCAGGATAGTTGTAGGCTAAGACAGCAGGAAGCTACCCATGTAAATGAATGCAGAGGATACCAGGAGCTCCCATAGAAAGCCAGAAATCACTCAAAACACTGCTAAAGGTATTTGGGTGCATTTATTAACCCATTGGTAGCACTAACAGACCTTTTTTAAAAATAATTTTTTGCCCGGAAAACCTCTTTAAGGATAAAGGGGTTTCTGACCTCAACAGTGTCTTTATAGTGATGACCTGTCCACAGGATAGTCCATCAGTATCTGATCAGTAGGGTCCAACACCCGGCCCTTGCACCAATCAGCTGACCCGGCTGCCTCCAGGGTAGGACAGGGTAGGAAGCAGCACGGATCCTATTCAGGTAATAGAACAGCTGTACCCGGCGCCAACAGTATAGAGTGGACGGGTCACAGCTCTGAGCCTGTTACGTGAATAAGAGCTGAGCTGGTTTTGGCCCCGTCCATACCATTAGCCTCCAGTGCCTGAAGCTATAGCAGTGGACGGGGAGTGGAAGCAGATCTGTATAGAAGTTGTGTCAGGGAACTTCAGCCCCGCAGGTTCTGGTGTTGGACTCAGCGCCAGTCAGATTCTGATAGCGGATCCTGTGGAACTATTTTATTAGAAAAGTAAAAAACTTTACAAACACTGACGTACACAAAGAATTATAGTACGAAAACCATAACCAGAGACAATACATAAAACCAAAACTTAGCATAAATAACGTCAACAAATAAAAACAAGAAAACGTCGGGACAAAGATTAAGACCAAAAAACCAAGCGCGAACCAGGCCCCATCCATTCTGCCTTTCACTCCGCCTTTCACTCTTCTTCAGTCTTTCTTCAGCCATCCTTCAGCCATCCGTCAGTCAAAAACTCTAACCATCCTAAAAACAAAGAAAAACCAAATGAGCGATACACACAGAAGCATATAAAACTAACAAATACTAACAAAAATCCCCAACTGAAACTTAGTATGAGAAAATTTTTTTTTTTTTTTTTTCCCCTCACCACACCTGGCCAGCACCACGCCCCATGTCCTCCCATGTCCGCATAGTCCTGGTGCTGGCACCACCCACCACCAAGCCCCTGAACCCCGACCTGGCTCTCCGCCTCATGTCCTCCCATGTCCGCATAGTCCAGAGCCAGGCCGGGCACACGAAACCTATATACCAAACCCTCCACCCCCAAAAAGAAACCCCTCCTCCCAAACAACCTACCCCCCCTAAGAAAAACCCTTTAACTACTGACATATAATGGAAAAAATAGAAAATGGAAATGGAATGGAATATGGAAATGGAATATGGAATGACTGACGTACTGAGAAGAAGAAGACTGGTCAGCCTCTTCCTCCCTCTGCAGTCTCCTCATCTCCTCAACCAGGATCATGCCCACTACTGCCTCAGCGTCGGGATCCAGCCCAGCAGAGCCAGGGGCAGAGGGAAGGCGCATAACTCCCTCCCTCTGCTTCCTCACCCTCCTCTCGCGCCTCCTTGATGGTGGCTGGGCCTTCTCCCTTTGCTTTGGCAGACTAGTCTCTCCTCCCCCACTCACCCTCTCCGCAGCAGGGACAGCCTCCTCAACTGCCCCCGCTTGCCGAAGGGTGGTGTTGGCAAAAGACCGCGGACACGCCCCGATCGGGTGCCTTAGGACACCACACAGGTGGCACCGGACCCTGCCACATGTCGCAGCGAGATGGCCCACCTCCCCACACATGGCGTACTTCTGCACACGGCAGGAGGCGCTCAAGTGTGAGGGGTCACCGCACCTGTGACAGAGCTTTGGTTGCCCCTGGTAGAAGATAAGGATCCTGTCTTTTCCGAGGAAGGTTGAAGACGGGATATGCATCACCGAGTTATCCTCGTGTCTTAGCTTGACCATGAAGGTCCAGGCCCCTGACCAGATCCCAAACTCATCCAGGTTTTTCTTGGGGAAGTCCTTGACCTCCCCAAACCTGTTGAGCCAGGTCATAATGTCCAAGTAAGAAAGGGACTCGTTACGTGTTAATACGGTCACTTTCTTGATGTTATCCTGGCGTGACACCGCCCACACCATAAAGTCACGCCAGGCGGGCTCGTCCTTCACCAGCCTGTAGTTTCCCCAGAAGGTTTCTAGGCCCTCCGAGGTAACAAAGCTGATGTCGAACTCCGAGGAGTCGACCGGATGGATCAGGGCAAAAGATGTCACTTGCCCTGAAACCCATCCCGAGCAGAAGTTCAACGACCCCCCTCCTCTGGGGACAAGGGCCGTCACCCCTCCACACGAGACGGGCCACGTTCCTCCTCGTCGGCCCCCTACGCCCGGGTGTAGGGAGAGTCCATCTGGTCTCACCTCCTTCTTCTCGGAACTTCCCCAGGCCAAAACGCTCAATCCAAAACCTGAGGTCTCTCGATTGACCATCTATAGTCATCGTGGACTGACCCGCCCGTAGAGCCTCCAAGAGCTGCCGTTGCAATTCACCGTCCCTGGAGGCCAGTGGCGGACATGATGCACCCCCATGGGCCCCCGAGGCGACACTAGCATAGGAGCGTGATGGTCCAGGAGTCGCATTAGCCACAGCAACCCCAGATACTGAGGCGCCAGCGCCACCCCCCGGGGACCCCCCCAGGACCACCCGGCCCCCCTACAGTAGCCAAAATACCAGAAGCAGCGGCTGTTTTCTCCATTCCTGCGACCGCAGACTGGGCCGCTTTAGGTACCACGTCCGATGATGTCGCCCGTGCAATTGCAGCAGGGGCAGCAGCAGCGGCAACAGTGGCAGCGGCAACAGCAGGAACAGCAGCAACAGCAGGAACAGCAGCAACAGCAGAAACAAAACCAGCAACAGAAACAGAAGCAGTAGGAATAGCAGAAACTATATTCCCCACAGCTAGTGAAGGCATATTCCTACCCTTCACGACACTCCCTTCCCTAGAGAGACCATTCACACTACTTTTTGCCATACTACTGCTTACCACCGCCCCCTTGGATTTTCCCTTCGCCTTACCCTTTCTTCCTTCCATTTCTCCAGTATTCATACTCATGTTTTCCATACTCACACTGGGGCCGGCCGCAGAGATGGGTCCTAGCGGGGTATCCGATGCCTTCCTCGTTCTTGCCTCTGCCTCCACATCTACGGTCACCCCGGCGCTCACTAGCTTAGGAGGACAAGTCCCCTTAGCGCCAGCAGTGACCTCCGTATCACCGGCTTCATCGGCGCTAGAGGAGGAGGAGTCAGTGTATCTTTCTACCGCACACCTCCCTTTCCGGTTTGCTCTGGGGGGGGGCGTTTACCGACTTGGCACCTCCTACTGGGGAGGGCCGTTTCACCTTGCCACACCCCTCCGTAGGGGGGGGCTATCGCTGCCTTGCCCGCAACTTTTGAATTACCCTTGTCCGCATACTTTGAATTAGCCTTGTCCGCAACCGGAAATACATTTTCGGGCGCCATTTTAACTTCTGGCGCCCCGGATTCCCTGCCACCGGGCGTGATCCGGGGTGCCTGCGCCCCCTTATCTCACCTGGGAGCGGCGCCTCCGGGGTAGAAACCCCAGCGCGACACTCACCAGGCTGCGTACTCACAAACTTGAAAGTCTCGATCACTTCCGGTTTCAGCTTTTTCTTTTTTTTTTCTTTTTAGACCTTTCTTTTTCTCCTTCATCTTCTCCATCCAGGTCGGCCATGTTGAAGGCCATCTGGCCCATTCTCGACGGAGATTCTGGAAGCCTAATCTCCTGGATCAAACGCCCACCTTCACCCGAAGCACCCCCCTCCTCAGGGTCTGTTTCAGGCAGTGGCTGGTTTTCCGGGAGGGCGTATGACTGGGACGGCTGGGATGTCAGGGATGTCACGTCCGTTCCGGGTAACCTCACTTCCGGCCTTACTTCCGGTCTCACTTCCGGCCTCACCGCGTCTACCGACCCCAATACCGGCTCCGGCGTGTACGTCGGGATGATGCTGCTGGTATTGCCGCTGGCATTGCTGGAGACGACAGCCCGACTGCACTGCACAGCCAGGCTGTCGTCCGACTTCATTTCGGAGTCACTTGAACAGTCCGCTTCCGAGCTACAGGAGGATGCGGGGCTGTCTCGCAGCAGCCTCTCCTGCTGTCTGCGAAAGAAGTGGTCATCGTTTACCAGCTTCTCTCTGAATGGCCCCGCGCCCTCCAGGATCTCTGCACATCTCGACTCAGAATCTTTTACCTGTCTTTTTAGTCTTTTCACTTGACGGCTGAGGGCCGGGCGGTCCTTTCTCGAGGCCCTGTCACTAAGGGCACGGGCACTCTGGAGCTCCGTGCCCAGAGCGAACAGGGACCTCCGGGTTCTATCGTATTCCTCCAGAACCGCCTCGACCCTCTTGCCGTAGACCACTACCTCTTCTCCCATTTTTCTGATACCCCATCCCCCGGGGTTTGGCGGGGGGGTGGAGGAAACACTATCTTTCCTCCCCCTCGTCCCCGCGCGGGGCCCCTCCCTTGGGGAGGGGGCCCCTTGGGGGGGGGGGGCCCCCCCCGCGGGCGCCCCCTCCCCCGCCGCGGCTGGTGTTGGCGCCGCGGCGGGTGGCGGCGGCGCCGCCGCCGCCGCTGCCGCCCCCCCCCCCCGCCGCCGCCGCCGCGGCCGCCGCCCGCCCCCCCGCCCCCCCCCCCGCCGCGGTTGCGGGGGCCCGGGGGCCCCGCCCCCCCCCCCCCTGTTCGGCGCCCCCCCCCCCCCCCCCCCCCCCCCGCCCCCCCGCCCCCCCCCCCCCCCCCGCGGGGGCGGGGGCGGGGCGGGGGCCCCCCCCCCCCCCCCCAACCACCCCCCCCGCGGCGGGGGGGGGGGGGCGGGGACCCGCCACGCGCGGGCCAAAAACAGCACCAAACACCCCCCCACACCCCCCCCCAGCCCCCCCCGCCCCGCCCGGGCCCCCGGCGCCGCGCCCGGGGCGCCGCGGGGGCGGCGACCGGCCCGCGCGGCCGCCCCCCCCTATAGCCTATAGTTGTGACTAATTCTCAGTATTTTACCTCTCCATGTAACCACATGTAGAAGACGCCAGAGAGTGAGCGGCCGGATCTTCTTGTGGAGCTGCAGACATTATCCAGCCTGGCGCACTTACAACGTCCGAGACCTAGATTTGGCTTCATCCCGTATCCGGCGATCACTGATCTTACATGAAAAGAGAAAAGACTTGTCTTTCCTGTCTGCGGTTTATTTTACTATCCTCAGTGTAATATAGAAGTCCTCCAGCCATACATTATGCCATATAATAGTATCATGGTATAGAATACTTCCCTTTCTTATCACCCCAGCTGAGATTTGTAGCTTTATTTATAGTTTATGGCATATTAAATAGACAATACAATATAGAAAGAGAATCCTTCTCCATGCTGTAAGGTCACATACCCCCGGCCTGCTGTTACCTGATCTCCTCTACCTCATCCCAATTCTCCTTGTCATTTCTTTCTCCTATCATATCCTTGTATAATAAGTGTTATGTGGTTTATCCCCCCCCCCCTTTGACTTGTGCCTCCAATAATGTACATACTACTCCTGGAATGTGCCCATTTGTTACACTTTATATTGTTGGCCACCGACCGGCCTCCCTCCCTGGGCTGCGGCCCAAGGGGGCGGCGGCCGCCACCGACCGGCCTCCCACCCTGGGCTGGGACACTCAATGTTCTCCATCTTACATACAATTTAGTCACAGACACCCTCTGGATTCTATATTGATAGCCAGTTTTAAGAATATTTCATCATTATCTAGTCCTCCAATTTGTATTGTTATATTTATTAAGTAGATTTGATTGACCATAAATTATTGGATTAACATTCTTAATAAAGTAATAGTTACATAAATGTTTTCTTATTTAAGAAGGGGGAAGGATTTTGGATAAGAGGGTGTGAGGTGGTGCGGGAGGGATGGAGGGGACATAAAGGTAAGGAGGATGTTGAGGTAATTAGGTAATGGGGTTGTGGGTGGGGGGATGGTAAATGTTATAACATTAACTGAAGTAAAATTTTACAGTTATATTAAAACATTTAGCAGTCAATTCCTATTCATGGTTATGTTCAAGCTCTTGGTTTGTTTGTTCCTATATAAATTTAGATGAAATTTTCTGGTTTCCACGGGATCCATTTTTCTTTAATTTCTTCCCATGATGGTGTATATGTAGAATAGTTTAATTCCATTTCTTTAGTTTGGGATATTTTGTTTTTGACTCCTGTGAGATTTAAGTCGTCTTAAATTTGAGGCTATGACGCTTCTCGCTGCCAGGATTATGTGAGATCCTACAGTTTTTTTTATATCTGACAAGTTCTTGGGTTTGTAAGAAGCAGAGTGAAAGTTCTGGTGATGGAGAAATGTTCAATGATAGAGTTTTGTTTAGTGCCTTGAATACTTTGGACCAAAAGGAGATAGCGGGAAAGAAAACTCCCCGGGGGGGGGGGGGGCCCCGGGGGGGGGGAGGGGGCCCCCCCAAAAAAAGAGACCGAGCGCACGCACAAGGAAAAAAAAAAGAGGGGGGGGGGGCAGAAAAACTTTTTTTTTTTTTGGGGGGGGGGGGGGGGGGGGGGGCGACCTCAACCCAACTGAGCATCTCTGGAGAGACCTGAAAATGGCTGTCCACCAACGTTCACCATCCAACCTGACGGAACTGGAGAGGATCTGCAAGGAAGAATGGCAGAGGATCCCCAAATCCAGATGTGAAAAACTTGTTGCATCATTCCCAAGAAGACTCATGGCTGTACTAGCTCAAAAGGAAGGGGCTTCTACTCAATACTGAGCAAAGGCTCTGAATACTTATAATCATGTGATATTTCAGTTTTTCTTTTTTAATAAATTTGCAAAAATATCTACATTTCTGTTTTTTTCTGTCAATATGGGGTGCTGAGTGTACATTAATGAGAAATAAAATGAACTTTTTTGCTGTTAGCAAATGGCTGCAATGAAACAGAGTGAAAAATTTAAAGGGGTCTGAATACTTTCCGTACCCACTGTATACACAAATAAAGGAACTATATATATATATATATATATATATATATATACAGCACAGAAAAAAAAGTTTGGACACACCTTCTCATTACAAGAGTTTTCTGTATTTTCATGACTATAAAAATTGTAGATTCACACTGAAGGCATCAAAACTATGAATTAACACATGTGGAATTATATACTTAACAAAAAAGTGTGAAACAACTGAAAATACGTCTTATATTCTAGGTTCTTCAAAGTAGCCACCTTTTGCTTTGATTGCTGCTTTGCACACTCTTGGCATTCTCTTGATGAGCTTCAAGAGGTAGTCACCTGAAATGGTCTTTCAACAGTCTTGAAGGAGTTCCCAGAGATGCTTAGCACTTGTTGGCCCTTTTGCCTTCACTCTGCAGTCCAGCTCACCCCAAACCATCTCGATTGGGTTTAGGTCTGGTGACTGTGGAGGCCAGGTCTTCTGGCGTAGCACCCCATCACTCTCCTTCTTGATCAAATAGCCCTTACAAAGTGTGAAAGATCCTCAGTGCGCCAACACCGCTTTGGCCACACCTGAGACTTCTTTCATAAAAAAACCACACTCACTGCCAGTGAGTGCTGGGTTCACAAGATAAATACAAGACAAGCTTTCTAAATTTTGTATATTTATTAACCCCTAAATGGGTCGGTATTAACATCTAACACATGCAGTTCAGAACAGATATGCAGATATATGCAAGCATTAACAGTTACTAGTTACAATATACAGTGCAATAAAATAAAAGGGAATAAAAGTGAAATAATTACTTTACCACACATATCCTGGATGTGGCTCTATAGTCCAACACTCACACATAGCATGTGGAGTTAACCAATGGAGGCAGTAACATCAACACAACATTCCAGCCTGCATGCTCATCACAGTCTCGCAGTAGTAGTCTCATCATAGTATTCTCTCAGTGGTAGTCTCAGCCCAATCTCCTCCCCCTGACCTCTTACCTCATCTTTTATATCCTTGATTACACCACCCAGAATGAGGTCACCGGCGACAGCAAGTCTGATTGATTAATGCACTCAAGTCCGGATTCTTTGTAAGGAGATGGGACCAAGTGAAATGATACAATGTTATCAACCATGTCTGATCAACAGCCCAGGCTGAACAATGCATGTTTATTTGATCACCCAGGGCTATGTAGGAATTCAATAGAGCTATTCTGGGATGGATACAAAGCCCTATTGTTACAATGTTGCCACTAATGACAACATACACCTAGGATTAGGGCTGCGCACATTATAAGTAAATGGAACTAAGAGGGAGATACGATACCCAGAGATCAAAATACATCTTTGAGTTATAGCCATTTTTAAGTGGAATCATCACACACAGTCTGGAGGTGTGTTTGGGGTCATTGTCCTGTTGAAAAATAAACGATGGTCCAACTAAACGCAAACCGGATGGAATAGCATGCCACTGCAAGATGCTGTGGTAACCATGCTGGTTCAGTATTCCTTCAATTTTGAATAAATCCCCAACAGTGTCACCAGCAAAGCACCCCCACACCATCACGCCTCCTCCTCCATGCTTCACGGTGGGAACCAGGCATGTAGAGTCCATTCGTTCACCTTTTCTGCATCGCACAAAGACTCGGTGGTTGGAACCAAAGATCTTAAATTTGGACTCATCAAACCAAAGCACAGATTTCCACAGGTCTAATGTCCATTCCTTGTGTTCTTTAGCCCAAACAAGTTTCTTCTGCTTGTTGCCTGTCCTTAGCAGTGGTTTCCGAGCAGCTATTTTACCATGAAGGCCTGCTGCACACAGTCTCCTCTTAACAGTTGTTGTAGAGATGTGTCTGCTGCTAGAACTCTGTGTGGCATTGACCTGGTCTCTAATCTGAGCTGCTGTTAACCTGCGATTTCTGAGGCTGGTGACTCGGATGAACTTACCCTCCGCAGCAGAGGTGACTCTTCCTTTCCTGGGGCGGTCCTCATGTGAGTCAGTTTCTTTGTAGCGCTTGATGGTTTTGGCCACTGCAATTGGGGACACTTTCAGTTTTCCCAATTTTTCGGACTGACTGACCTTCATTTCTTAAAGTAATGATGGCCACTCGTTTTTCTTTACATAGCTGCTTTTTTCTTGCCATAATACAAATTCTAACACTCCATTCAGTAGGACTATCAGCTGTGTATCCATCTGACTTCTGAACAACACAACTTATGGCCCCAACCACATTTATAAGGCAAGAAATCCCACTTATTAAACCTGACAGGGCACACCATTTCAGGTGACTACCTCTTGAAGCTCATCAAGAGAATGCCAAGAGTGTGCAAAGCAGTAATTAAAGCAAAAGGTGGCTACTTTGAAGAACCTAGAATATAAGACATATTTTCAGTTGTTTCACACTTTTTTGTTAAGTATATCATTCCACATGTGTTAATTCATAGTTTTGATGCCTTCAGTGTGAATCTACAATTTTTATAGTCATGAAAATACAGAAAACTCTTGGAATGAGAAGGTGTGTCCCAACTTTTGGTCTGTACTGTGTATATATATATGCACATACATATAGGTACATATATACTCATACATACAGGTACAAATATAATCAGACATACAACTACATACGTATATACACACACATACTTACAGGTAAGTAATGCATTGCAGTAGTGATAAGACCCCTAGGGGGGGTCTAATAAATGCAAAAAAAAATAAAAAGTAAAAAAAAAATAGATAAAAAATAAAAAAATATTAAAAGTGTGAATCACCCCCCCTTTCCCTAGAACACATATAAAAGTACAAAAATACTGTGAAACACATACACATTAAGTATCCCTGTGTCTGAAAACGCCCGGTCTACAAATCTATAAAAATAGTTTTCCCGTACGCTAAACGCCGTATCGGGAAAAAAATCAAAAGTGCCAAACCGCCATTTTTTCACTGTTTTGCCTCTGATAAAAATTTGAATAAAAAGTGATCAAATGAATAGTAATTCCCCAAAAATGGTATAACTAAAAAGTACACCTGGTCCTGCAAAAAATGATGCCCTATGCACCCCTGTACACAGAAGTATAAGAAATTTATGGGTGTCAGAATTTGGCAACTTTTAGAAAAAAATTTTTTTGCACAGTTTTGGATTTTTGGTTTGGAAAGGGGGGAGAGTCAAAAACGAAAATCGAAAAATTCCTCTGGCAGGAAGGGGTTAAATAGGTCGTTACCTGCTGCAGTACCCCCAGCAGGTAACGGGCCCTATTTACTTACTGATCAACGCTATAGGAGCGGTGGATCGGTAATTAAGGTTGGGATCGCCAGGCCAGGGCCGCTTTAACCATATGGTCAACGGTGCATTTGCATCGGGCCCTATGGTAGCCGGGGCCCCTTTGAGTTTGCCAGAGGACACCAATGAGTTGAAGCCAGTAATGAAGTAGGGAGCTCTACACTCCCTGATTCACCACACAGACACGGTCTTTGCTCCCGGTGTCCTGGGAGCAGGAGGCGCGATGTAGTGACGTCACTTACATCGCGCCTGTTACTCCTTAAAGTCTCCGGGACCAGAGAGGACTGAATGGGGGAACGGGGAAAGGTGAGTATTAAGGTTTTGTTTTTTTTCTTTGATATATACAGATGAGTTTATGATACTGTGGGGGCAATCTGAGGGGTGGGAGGACATGATACTGTGGGGGGCAACCTGAGGTGTGGGAGGACATGATACTGTGGGGGGCAATCTGAGGGGTGGGAGGACATGATACTGGGGGGGAAACCTGAGCGGTTGGGGGCATGATACTTTGGGAGCAACCTGAAGGGTGGGGGACATGAATCTGGTGGGGGGGTAACCAGGAGAAGGACATGAAAATGTGGGGGCAACCTGTGGGGCGGAACATGACACTGAGGGGAGCAATTTGATTGGGAGATGAAACTGTGGGGGAAACCTGGGGGGGAATGACACTGTGGGGGCAACCTTGGGGGAATATAACACTATGAGGGCAACCAGGGGGGTGGGGGGACATAATACTGTGGGAGCAACCGGGGGGGGGGGAGAACATGACACTGTGGGGGCAACCTAAGGGGGACATGAAAGTGTGGGGGGATATGATACTGTGGAGGCAACCTGGGGAATGGGGGACATGAAATTGTGGGGGCAACCTGGAAGGGGACATTATGAGGGGTATTATATTGTATAGGGCAGTGATGGCGAACCTTTTAGAGACCGAGTGCCCAAACTGCAACCCAAAACCCACTAAATTATCGCAAAGTGCCAACATGGCAATTTAACCTTAACCAGGATCTGTTTTATATTGACCGGGCAATGTTATTACAGCCTGTAATAATATCACATGTCTGCTATAAAACAGATACTGTGTGATATAAATAGTGAAGGGCCCCCACACAGTACAATGCGCTCCGAAGTGGCCCCCAGACAGTACAATGCGCTCCACAGTGGCCCCCAGACAGTACAATGTGCTCCAGAGTGGCCCCCAGACAGTATTATATGCTCCAGAATTGCCCCCACACAGTATTATATGCTCCACTGTGGCCCCCACTCAGTATTATATGCTTCCACAGTGGCCCCCGCACAGTATTATATGCTTCACAGTGGCCCCCGCACAGTATTATGTCTTTCATTTGGGCCCCCCCATATTATGTGCCCCGTGGCCCCCCCCCCATTATATGTTTCACAGTGCCCCCCACACAATATTATGTCGCCCAGCGCCCCCCCACCCGAATAAAAGCTTCCGGGGCCCCCAAAAAGAATAAGAGGCTCCAGGGCCCCCCACATAATAATAGACGCTACCACGCCCCCCAACCAGTATAAAAGATAAAAAAACACACAAATGCTCCATAGAGGGCCCCGCCCCATATTATATGCCCATTTTGGGCCCCCCATATAATATCACTGCCCCCCCTTAAAAATTAATAGTTTGCCCCCCCCAAAAATTATTACTTCTGCCCCCCCCCCCGAATAAGAACTTCAGGCCCCCATTCCCTAATAGGTAATTTAGGCCCCCCACCCCTATTAAATCTTGGGCCCCCACCTACAAAAAAAAAAAAAATAAAATGTCAAAATCAACAATGGTTCATTGTGTAAAATCAACAATGGTCCATTGTTAAATAGTCAAAAATCAACAATGGTAAATTGTTAAAAATCAACAATGGTCCATTGTTAAAAATCAACAATGCTTCATTGCTTGATTTTCAAAAATCAACAATGGTCCATTCTTAAATATCAACAATGGTCCATTGTTTATTGGCAAAATCAACAATGGTCCATTGTTAAATATTCAAAAATCAACAATGGTCCATTGTTAAAAATCAACAATGGTCCATTGTTTGATTGTCAAAAATCAACAATGGTCCATTGTCAAAAGTCAACAATGGTCCATTATTAAATAGTAAAAAATCAACAATGGTCCACTGTCAAAAAT